>CAKNYM010045700.1:50759-73219 GCA_932195095.1 Andricus curvator | reverse complement strand
ATCTCGCAAGAGTCCGACCTCTGGACCATCAATTGCTCAGTTTATGGTGCTGCGAGAACTTTGGCTGATTCAAATCGAAGGCTGAAACCAACGATGGATCAAAAGACCAAAAGACGCTTGCATCAACTGAACAAGAAGATTGGATGGGCAAGACAGAATGCGTCCCGTGTTCAATGTGCGATGACTACATAACATCTGGTAGACCGTTTACGGAAAGGGTTCGAAAGTTCGCCCAAGAACTAACGATCTTGAAGCACACACTAAACAAGTCAAAGCTGCTGAAAATCACGCAGCATATTGTTGACAAAATACGGCTGTTATCTGACGCAAGGAGGAGAATACAGAAGAGGGAGAAATGGATCAGGGAGAATCAACAGTTTCTCGCTGACCCATCGCGCCTCTTCAGCGATCTACCTGTTTCTGTCAAAAATCCACCCAAGCCCAAGGAGGTAGAGACTTTTTGGAGAGAGGTGTACAAGATCCCGAAAACACTAGAGTTGAAAGAAGATACTGAATGTCCATCAATCACTGCCGAAGAGGTGAAAAAAGCACTTAGAGGCACGAAGAACTTTTCCGCTGCTGGACCAGATTGTATCAGGAACTTTTGGTGGAATAAATTTACTTTTACACACCAACATTTGGCCCGCATATTCACCTCATATTTAAAGTCGGAGACGCCCATTCCGCAGTGGCTGATGTTAGGACGCACTATACTCCTGCCAAAAAAAGGCAACTTGTCCAACCCAGAGAATTACAGGCCAATAACTTGTTTGAACACGCTGTATAAGATCTTTACAGCTGTCCTCAACAACAGGATTGCTCGACGAATTGAGCCTGTATGGCGAAAGATGTACGAACAACGTGGCTCGAAAAAAGGTGTAGCAGGCTGTCGAGACTGGAGAGACCTATACATACCTGGGCATGCCTCAAACCCGCAATCAGGACGTAACATCAGTGAAGGAGTCTCTCCGAAGCAGATACAAGCATCTTCTTCGACAGATTTGGTCTTCCAATCTGTCGGCGTTGAACAAGGTATCTGCGACTAACATGCTTGCCGTCCCGGTTCTACTCTACTCGTTTGGGGTAGTTCAATGGACGAAGAACGAGCTTAAGGCCCTTGATGTCATTACACGTAAGATCATGCATATGCATAAAAGCTTGCATATCAATTCGTCAGTTCCGCGATTATATATTTGACGCCGTCAAGGCGGACGCGGACTTCTGAATCTCCAGTGTCTTCATAACCGGATTGTTCTAAGTACAGCTTACATCGTTGCGAATGGCAGAGATCCTCTCCTAAAGATATTCAGGAACCACGAGATGATTGGCGAAGGAGCGTTCCTTCACAAAGCCGCGGAGCAAGCGGCCGAGACCCTTGGCCTGAATTTTAACATCATAAGTGAGGAGAGTGCATTACTTCATCTAGATGCTTCACTTCTAAAAACCAAAGTGAAGAAAGCAGAGGTTGAAAATTTTCACCAAGAGCTACTCGACAAAAAAATGCACGGAAACTTTCACAGAAATGTAGAAAAACAGTCCTTGTCGAAGGAGCAAACTTTTGCTTTCCTCAAATCATCAGGGCTTAATTCATGTACAGAGGGGTTTATTTTCGCATGCCAGGACGGTGTCATTTCCACCTTAGCATACCGTGAGCGCATTTTAGGGCAATAAGTTCCCAGTGATAGGTGTAGAGCATGTCATGTACAAGCTGAGTACCTAGAACACATACTATCTAGGTGTCCCACTCACGCGGGAACGACGTATCTCTACAGACATAATGCGGCTCTAAGAATGATATACTACCATCTTTGTCGCTTTTACGGTGATGGCCGCGACCCTGCTCTGCCGTACGCTCCGAGGGAGATGAGTCAATTGTCCGAAACGAGAAGTGCCAAATTTTCTGGAACTACGATTTTCGGGCAGCAGTCTCCGTTGTGCACTCGAGGCCTGACATTGTTCTCAAAGACTTCGAGAAACAAACTATATTCGTGATCGAATTCTCGGCTCCGTCCGAATACAACATCACTGCAAAGGAGAAAGAAAAAGAGGAGAGGTATCAAGACCTTAAAAGAGAGCTACAACGACTGTACCCAAAATATTCGGTACAAGTAATTGTCCTTGTGATAGGTGCTCTCGGAGGTGCGAAACTATCACTGGTTCGTAACCTTAAAGCCATACCCGCGTGCCAAAAATATGCCAAGGCACTTGCAAGATGGATGCAGAAAGCTGTCATCCTTGGGTCGCTTCGTGTCCTCAAGACACACGAGGGTTTCGCCGGCCTGTCGTTGTGATTTTATCGTTGCCTATGACCACCCATCTCACGGTTGTGAGACGTGGCCATAGGTGTGATTTACCGCGGTGCTACTGGGGGCTATTGACATTTTGTTGGATGGCAGTTGCTCTTAGTGGGACCCTGCGGTGGTTGTTTAACTTTTTTTTAAATTATATATTGCGTAGTGCGAGAGATAGTATCAGGAATGTGATGCAGAAGAGCAAAGGACTTATGGTGTCGCCCTGAAAGACGCCTCTCTGGAAGGTGAAGCTGTTCGTTGTCACACAATAATCTCCAGATGAGATAGCAAATCTAGTTGGATAAAGTGCCATCAATCCTTCTATGCATCTCACTATGTGTGAATGAACCTTCAAGCTTTCCAACAGACAGATGATAAGTATATATAAATCAAAAAAGGGTTAAACCACCATCGCAGGGTCCCACTGGGAGCGACTGCCATCTAAAAATGACACCGCCTCCCAGTAGAACCACGGTGAATCACACATATGGCCACGTCTCACGGCCGTGAGATGGGTGGTCACAGGGCACGATGAAATTATAACGACAGGCCGACGAAACCCTCCTGTGTCTTGGGGAGACGAAGCGACCCAAGGATGGCAGCGTTCTGCATCCATCCCGCAAGTGCCTTGGCATATTTTTGGCACCCGGGTATGGCTTTTATCTCACAGGATAAAAAAAAATTCTTCGCAACATCATAAGAATTGGAATTTTGGATCTCCGGGCTACCTAGAAGAAAATAAGAACAAATTCAGTTAACAATTATTCTCTCTTAGTGGGTCGTAACAAAGTGTTGGTGGCAGCGGCGGGACGTAACGCGCTTTTCGTTTATTTATATCGATGTGTCCTTCTTAACATTACGCCAATTTCATTTTTCTCTTTATTTAAACAAAATACAAAATAGTTATGTAATATGCGAACGATCCCTTAATTACAAATATTAAATATAAAATTTGGTGCTAGTTGCTTGAGTATTATTCTCAATTGATATTAGGTTTGAATTGCGTTAAGGATAGAAAACTAGAAATCGACGCCTCCATTCAATATGAGTCTATGTGCTGACAGCGCCGTGTATGAGACTGCGCTGTGTATAAGCATAGGGAATAGTCTCATACAGAGCGCTGTCAGCACATAGTCTCATATTGAATGGAGGCGTCGAAATGTAATTTAAATGCACCGAATTAAAACTTTGTGCTAGAAGAATGAGTTTTACCTTGGTCGACACTTTACATTTTTAAGATTCAAATTTCAAACTACAGATTGAATGTAAGTTGGAGGTAGGTTTTTCTTTTTCTTTTTGATTTTCCTTATTATCTGAGATTTGCTCTGATCTGATTGTAAAGATTATTTGCAGTAACAAAATTTGTACTGTAAATACTAAGGCCTTCCTTGGCCTAGTAAAATGTACTGAGGGAATAAAAGAGAATTAATTTTTAAATCCAATTAACATTTATACACTGAATGATTATGGCCTTCACCGGCCTAATCGATTTGTAAAAAAAAAGAAAAATGGGAAATTTGAAATAAATAATTGTCAACGCATTCTACTTCGAAAACTGTTCGACACAGGGTAAGCCCATGCAATCGAAACCTCTTAAACTCAATGAAAAGGTTGAGGAATTAATTTCCTCTTTACAAGAATGTATTAATTCAGAATAAAAGGAAAATGTGTCTGAAATGTCCGATTATCGTGAATCACAGTAAACCAATAATTTGTGTATTTACTAGTTTTTCTAAAAGAGAAAAATAGACTAGGGTACTCATCGTGCGGGAAGAAGAGTCCGGTTCAAACCTGAAAAGTCAGTACACGCACGTAATACTATTATTGTCGGATAATTAATTACTATTTGACCCTCTGATTAGTCGAGCAGAGAGCACTATGAAACTAAAGACAATCGCGAACCGCGCGAATTAGCGAAAAAAATTGGCTTCGGGAATTACAAGGGAAAAATTTAAACATTCAAATTTCGATTCATAACTTTCCAATCAGGAAAACTGGGGCTCAGGGATACACAGAAATGTCACAATATAAATTTCGTTCAATCGGGACTCAGCTCAATCCGATGAGTGCAAATAAGAGTATTCCATCATTTGCTTCTGACATCAAAAAGACGTCGACTTTCATTTTTTACATTGTCTGGACAATATAAAAAATGAACAGTCTACGTCTTTACAACGTCAGAACCAAATGATGGAATAGTCTTCTTTGCACCCATCGAATCAATTATATACAGGTTATCAATTGTTACATCAATAAAAATATTAATACATTTTGTTGAAGCGTAGGAAAGTTATGACAATTTATATATTTTGAAAATTGGTTTTTTATAGTAAAACTTTTTTCAATAACATAATTCAAAGTTGATGCAAGAATATATAAGTTTTCTCAGTTCGAGACGAATCGATTGACCCACAATATTAATAAATTTTATTGAAGAGCAGGGAAGTTATGGTATTTTATAGATTTTTAAAATCGATTCTTATAGTAAAAATTTTCTCATTCTCATAATTTAAAGTTGCTGCGAGAATAGAAAAGTTGTGTTGATTCAAAAATGACAATTTTTGTAAAGAAATCATAAAGCTGGGAAAGGGATAGGGTGCGACAGAACTATTCGCTTCCCTTTTCCAGCTCAAAAAATTATCATTTCGAATACAGAATTTGATTTGTCTGATTTGTCTTTGTGTTAAAAATTGTTTTTATATTATTTTGTAGTTTTGCATTTTTTGTACATTTCTATTTTTAAATTGATCAAAATGAAGACTTTGGTTTGTCTATTATTCAAAAAAAATAACTAATGCTTCCTCTATGAGGAAGCAAAGTGCTCGTGAAATGAGCACCATATAATTATGCAAACAATCAAAGTGGAAACACTCGAGATCGAATTCACAGCTAGTTTAAATATATTTAAATTGTCCACGAAGTATGAGCGCAACTTGCGATATTTATTTTCATACAAATTTCGTTCTTGAAAGTGTTAAAGATAAAATTGATTCCTTCCATTCAATTTACAAAAAAAATGCGTAGATTTACTACGTTACAGGTGACCCGAAAAGTTTCCAACGTTCAACGTGGTAATATTACATCCACTTTTTTTACAGTGTGATTATAATTTAATGTTTATAACGAAACTTGGTTTCGTTATAAACATTTTTGTATAGAACATTTGAACATTTATGAATTGCTTGAACCTGAATTGCTTGAACCTGCCGAGCAAAGATCTCTCGAGAATTAAAAAAAAAAGGAGAAGATTTGGTAATGTTGAAGCTGCTCAGTGACCACCGTATCGGAGAATTCTTCAAATTCTTGACATGTTCGAAAACCGTCCAAAACTTCCTCAACAGCTGATGATATTGGAAGTACCTCAGGAGCGGCGTCAGTGGTTCTGATTTGTTTGAAGCATTTAAGTATGATCAGACCACCTTCAATAAATCTCTTGACACTTCTATTAAGGGAATGAAGGATGATATTATCAACAACACTAAGTGCATTTCTGTACTAGAGGAAACAACCGCATCAAATGTGTCTGATGTCAAGAAAATTCTTGCGTCGTCAAAGAATTTGCAGGATAGACAATCGCTGCTGGAATTTCAAGTAGAATCTTTAACCCTAAAATGCAATAATCTAGAGCAAGCTGCTCTCTACAAGACTTTAGAGTTCCATGGTTTGCCAGTGAAGGAGGGAGAGGACCTTTCAGCTACCACCTGTCAAATCGCTTCTACCTTGGAGGTACCCCTCACTAAGGAGGATCTGACAACCGTATACAGGTTCAGATCTGCAAATTACACTGCTTCTAGCCCTTCGCATCTACCTGTAAGAACTTATTGGAACTAGGTAAAAGAAAGCGTGGTCTTTCGACTAATCTTATTGATTGGAGCGATGATCAAGCATTGTACATCAGGGAGTCGCTCACTAAGTCCAACCGGCAGATCTACAGCGCTGCGTTAGAACTAAGAAACAACCAAATAAATTACCTATGGATTGCTGGGGGCAAGATTTTTTGAGTAAATTTAATGGTACGCCGAGAATTTTTCTTGCTCAGGTTCGGGATTTGGATTCTCCACGATAATTTCGACGTAAGAAAAAAATATTCCCGATTGACATCGTGGGAAATATGGTTTGCAGTAATTTTATCTTGCATACTGATGGTTATTTACTTTATTTATTTTATTACTCCACATATTCTTTATTGTTTTGATGCTGTCATTAGAAAATCGGCACTTATTACAGACTTTATCTATTTTATTTCGAAAGGGCTTCACTTGCGAGCGTTGGAGTACTTTATTTTCCTCGCGATTCTCCTGTTATGCTTACTTAGTATATTAATTCATTTTGCTGATAAGATAACGACGCTCCGGTCAGAAAAAGTCTTAACTTCTCATCTGTTATTCTTGCTTAGGTATACTCCGTATGTACACTTTTTGTTACTTTTTTCTATATGTTATTATCATATTTGGTACAACGCATTTCACACCTGCATTCTAAACATCTAAAGTCCTGGATTCCCTCCTACCTTTGTTCTTGAACGGTCTTTCTATTGACTTCTCTGATTCTGTCAATGAACTTGGTTTGATTTTCAACAGGACTCTTTCTTGCTAAGAGCATGTTGAACTAATATTACGCAAAACCTTCAGAACTTTACATCAGCTTAGTCGGAGTAGGGACTCTTTGCCTACAGCTACGCGAATCCACCTTGTAAAAGCCTTGATTCTCCCTTATTTTAATAATGGGTGTGTGGTATATGATGGAATCTCTGATGACCTTGATTGCAAACTTAAACGTGCTCTCAATGCCTGCATCCTTTTTATCTATAACTTGTCCAAATTCGATCATATTTCTGAGTATAGAGAAAGAACTGGCTTTATGACAGTTGCCAAGAGAAGACAATATTTTATGGGTAATTTGCTGTACATAATCTTTAAAAATGAAAAGCCTGTATATTTATTGGACTTGGTTTTCGCGGGATAATATGAACCTTTCAGGTCAGCCTGAGCTGCGGGATAGAGGTCGTACCCTGGCAATACCTGCCGAATAATATTCGTATTGCGCCTACAGTATTTGCTTTTAAAAATATGTTCTCTGAATTTCTAAAATCTATGGGTACACCTTTATTTAATATAACTCTGTGGACTTGTCCTGTATCTTGTTTTCTCTCTTTATTATATTCAGTTCCATTACTATTTTTTATTCATTTATGTTTTCATATCATGAGGTGTGCTAATGATATTCTTTTTTCTTTTGTCTACTTATATCTTGAGCAAAGTTTACCAACAGTGCTACCTTACTATAAAATTTAAGTAACTTCTTACAGCATATACTTACATGAAATTACTTACTTTTTATAACCGATTAATGTCGTTAAATGTACATTTTTAATATTAAACCAGGGTTTTAAAAATATTTACACTACACTCTAGATTCTACATCTATATATTTCTACATCTTTGTATATTGTTTTATGTGTATACTCTGCTCAGCTCCTAAAGGTGCTTTATAGCCCTGTGAGCTTTTTTCTCAATGCATTAAACATTAAATTATTTTATGAAAGTTTATAATCCATCTGATCTCCCAGAACCTGATTGGAATGACAAATATCCTGTTCCTATCGAAAGACTATTATTGCCTATACATGGTGTCCCACCACATATGAACGTGCCGGTACTGGGTGATAGAAGACAAAAAAAGAAACAGAAAAGTCCTCTGGCAAACTCTGATCTGGGCCTTAGTTAAGATGAATTTCAATTTAATACAGAACTTTCCTGACATTTCATGTAAGAAAAAAAAACAAAGATGTTCAAAATTCAGAAGACCAAACGAACTTTTGTTCTTCAAAATTAATCTACAAGTCTAAGATGAGAAAAAACATTTCAAACCTCAAAAAGAAATTCTCTGTGATTCGTCGCAGAAATTTTGTTACATTTTTGTTACAAACCCAACAAAGTAACTTAAAACTCGGAGAAACAAAACAAACTTTTGTTATTGAAAATTAATTAACAAGTCTACGATAAGTAATTCTTTGCGATTCATTACAAAATTTTTTGTAACATTCATTGTAACAAATTTAAAAAAAAATTAAAAATGGGAAATCCAAACAAACTTTTGATCTTTAAAATTAACCAACAAGTCGAAGATAAGAAAACACATTTTTAACACCAAAAGTCATTCTTTTGCATGCGATGCAAATTTTTTGTTACATTTATTGCTACCAAAACAATAAATAAATCTAAAGCTGGGGAAACGAAACGAACTTTTGTTCTTTAAACGTAACAAACAACTCTAAAATAAGAGACACATTTTGTACCAAACGAAAGTAATTCTTTGAGATTCATTGCAAAATTTGTGTTACATTTTTTGTAACAAAACCAACAAAAAATTGAAACCGGGAAAACCAAACAAACTTTGGTTCCAGAAAATAAATAAACAAGTCCAAGATAAGAAAACTCATTTTCAAATCCTCAAAAGTAATTCTCCACAACTTTCTACACAATTTTTGTTACATTTAATGTAACAAAATTAAACAAAGAATTTAAAGCTCGGGAAACGAAACGAACTTTTGTTTTTCAAAAATAACCAACTAGTTTAAAATTCGAAAACACATTTTGAACCTCTAAAAATAATTCTTTGCGATTCATTGCAAAAATTCTGCTACATTCATTGTAATAAAGTTCAAAATAGTTGAAGATGGGAAATCCAAACAAACTTTTTTTCTTTAAAACTAACCAACAAAAGTCTAAGTTAAAAAACACAAAAGTACTTCTCTCTAACTTATTACACAATTTTTGTTACATTTAGTGTAATAATAACGAAACTACAAAAAATTTAAAGCTCGGGAAACGAAACGAACTTTTGTTTTGATGTGCTGTGGAAAATATTGTATCTAGCGCTAATAAATCACTAGGTTTTTATTTAGAATCTGTAAAAGATTTAAAAACATTTCAACAATGATTACGTTATTTCAAACTTTGGTAAGATCTAAGCTGGAATATTGCTCTGTTGTTTGAACTTCTAATCTCCATAGGCATATCAACCTTATAGAAGCGTGTTACAAAAGATTTCTGAAATACCTTAATTGGAAAAAGCTTGGAATTTACCCTCCTCCGAGTTCTAAATTAAATACTCTCTGTAAACGATTTAATGTTTGGACTCTTCAGGACAGACGGACATTTGCCGGCATTCTATTCTTGTTTAAATTGATTCGAGGTATAATTGACTGTCCTGAACTGTTACATTCTATTCCTTTTAATATACCTACGCGATCAACAACATTTAGGGATCCAACTTACTTGGCTTCCAGCTTAGTTTCTCGATCACAAATCTACAACATGTGTTATGACCTGAATAGAGTGTTTGCCTGTTCTCGTGATGATATAGATCTCTTCACAGTAACACTACATACTTTTTGTAATATAGTCGGCGAATTTATCTCTAACTCAGCACCATAATAAATATTTATTACACATAATATTATAAGCTCTTCGTTTCGTTATTAGTATACTACTACTATATATTATTATAAATATAGGTAATACAATATACTTTTGAAGCTCTGTAATTGGCCTCTGGCTTTTGGGCTTATTCTATCTATCAATAAATAAATCAACTCTCTGGGTTGGACAAGTCGCTTTTCTTCGGTACAAGTATAGTGCGTCCTAACACCAGCCACTACTGAATGGGCGTCTCCGACTTTAAATATGAGGTAAATATGCGGGCCAGATGTTGGCGTGTAGAAGTAACCTTCTTCCACCAGATGTTCTTGATACCATCTGGTCCTGCAGCGGTAAAGTTTTTCGTGGCCCTAAGTGCTTTTTTCACCTATATCCTTTTTTAACTCTTTATATTGATTTAAAAACTGATTTTTTTTACTCTTAACTTCATCCACTTTTTAAAATTTAAGTAGGAAAAAAGATGTGTACAGGGAGTCAGAAAACTCTAAGCCCGTAAATATGATCATTTAAACAATTAACCTGAAAACTTTAACGAAGAAATATTTTTGGATTACACAGATGAGAGCAAGGACCTTTGAGTTCCTGCGTCCCTGTGTAACTACTTATGAACCTATGCTACAAGGATAATCACACCTACCATATTCTTTCAATTAAGGAATAAAAAGGCTTTTTTGTCACAAATTTTTTAAACAATTGATTCAGTTACGTAATTGATGGTTCTTTTTAAGATCTATTTAATTGATCAAATAAAATAGTTTATAATAAGCGACATAGTGTAAGAGACTAAAAAAATAGAATTTTCTCCATGATTCCCATTAAAAGAAGCAAGTGATATGAATTGTTTCAATAAATGCAGTTTGTCTTTCACAAAGAATATCACTCTGAACATTCTGTTATACTGCTTATGGTAAAATTAACTTTATAAAAAAAGGTTATGGCTAATAAGTTAAAAACTATGGTTTTTACGGGGGCGCAGATTTATAAAAAATATATTGTTTAGAAGGCCGTGAATAAATAACAGCTCATGGTACGAGAAAATATGACGAGAGTGAAAAGATGATAACCTTTTCTCAAAACATGAATTTTACCATAAGAAGGATAATTACCTTTTCTTTTTCTTAATTAAGGGTTTTTGTTAATAACAGTACTTACAAACAATAAGGAGCATGTATCGAATATACTAACCAAGACAATTATACTGTTTTCGATAAAATTAACGTTATAAAACAAGGTTATCGCTAGTAAGTTGAAAACCATGGCATTTAGGGGGCGTAGATTTATAAAAAATACATTGTTTAGAAGGCATTGAGGCATTTACACGAGCATTTTTGGTCTAATTTCACACATGTCCGCTCATAGAAAATTTAAAAAATATATTTTCTATATCCCTTGGGTTACATAATTCATAATATCAAGTTTAAAAATGGTACACTTTTTTCATTCTATATACGCAAATCGACCGTCTATATGCACTGAAGCGTTTACACGGGCACGTTTAGTCAAGTTTCACACATGTCCATTCATAAAATTAATTTTTTTATTTTATTTTTTCTATATCTTCTGGATGATATGTTTCATAATATCATCTTTAAAAATGGTACACTTTTTTCATTTTATATGCAGATCGACCGTCTAGGTGCGTTGGGGCGTTTACACGGGCAGTTTTAGTCAAACTTGGCACTTTTCTGGTAACGGAAAATTAATTTTGAACTTTTTATGTACACATCGTGGATGATGTGTTTTGAAATTCAAAGTAAAATAACAGTAAACAAAATTCTTTTCTTTTGGGGGAAAATTGCTCTTTCTTGACAATTTTATTTTTTCACTCGCATTTTTTTGTATGCTGAAATCCGAAAAACCGAATGTGGCAATGTTTTTTGTAACCATTATCCTACATTGCTATACACAAAAAATTAAAAATTTGTTTGAATTCGTCTGGCTCAGACGTCTCGTACTTCAACCCTATGCCCTGCCTATCTACTTGCCAAGTCCTCATAAGTATTTTCCTCAGGGTTCTCACTAGTTTCCCTTACATTAGACATATGAGACACATCCATGCAAAAGATAAGGGCGGTAGACCGGGTTCTTTTTTGCTCGAGGTCTGGTAACAGGATCATTTTGAGTCAAAAGGCCTAAGTTGTTTTGTATTTACATAACAACGCTATGGTGAGCATTTACTCAGTGCTCTCACTATTTTTCCTAACATGAGACACGTGAAACACATCTTCATGCAAAACATGAAATCGTTAGACCTAATGGTTTTGGCACTAGGCGTGCTAACGGACGGACCAACATTTTGCCGACTGCATAACGACTGCTACATGCAATATGGAATCAAATTCAGGTAAGTCCGTATAAAGAATCAAGCTACGGCCATTCCATATAAAAAATTAGGTTAGAGTTGCTCGGTATATAGAATCAAGTCCATTTTGATGGATTTTTACATTTGGACTTTTGGTGATAAAATTAACAAAACCAGGCTGCTCTACCTAACGTATTAAAATTGTATGGAATTCTCGACAATATTTAATATTGTATAGAATTTGTTAATACCTTATTATGCGTTGCAGAAAGGTCTGCTTCTTTATTTTATTGCAAGAAATTGAACTGTCAACAAATTTAAACTTTATACGGCCTTACCAGAACTTGATTCCATATTACATGGAGCAGTCGATAAGAGTTTCCTACGAAACCCTAAAAACGATCAAATTTATAATATTTTACACTTTCTTTCAATATTTCGTTTGCAATTATATATTGTTTCTACCATTGTAAGTACTTTATAATGAAATAATTTGTTTCATACTGAAAAATAATATTTTGTGTTATTTAATGTCTTCGCTTTGTTTTGTTCGTTTCTAGTTTGAATTTAAGTTTTTGTTATATTTAATATTACATGCGACCTTCGTTTGCAGGCTCTCAGGATGGTTCCCAAATTTGCCATATTCTTGGGAATTATTTACTTTTGTTTTATATGTTCAAACCTTTTATTACTGAGAATTATTGAAAGTTGATTGAATTAATTCAAGTATTAATCATGAGAGAGAAAGTGATGAGACGGCCCATAATAAACCTTGGGAAGTCGCCGACCCCTGCCCTATTTAGAAAGTTGAAATTTTCTTTTCCGTCGGTCCTACATCAATAAAATTTAACAATAGCGAGAGGAAAGGGTAATCCTGGGAGTCTCTGTTCAATAAACAAAGAGAGTTTAGTATTAATTCGAACGCGAATAGAGAGAAGTCTCTCTGAGAAAATGTGTATTAAGTGTTAAGGCCTTTGAAGAATATACCATGAAAAGTAATTCCAAAAATGTAGTCTAAATCATTACGAATCCATTATTTTCCCTCATACAGAAAATACAACATACCGAGTGAACTTAGTTGCTAACTCGGAGGTTTTGTTTCATACGAAACATAATTATTTATTTATAATATAAAAATGTATGAAAACCTGGAAATCAACTTACCGCCATTATAAAAAGCTGTTTTTGATGAAAAAAAAAAAATTAAAAGAAAACTAGGGAAACGTGTGAAAAAAAACAGTTTTCTAAATGGGGTAAACTTTTACATCTCGTAAAATTTTAATGGATACATGAAACTGACGTCCAACATCCGATAATTGTTAGACAAGATGCGCTATGTAAGATTCGGAGATTGACATGATGCTATTAATGCGATATACATTATATCAACCTGCTTTACTAGAGCAGCTTGGATCGGTTTATAATTACAAAGTTAAAGTTTTTGAGGTTTCTAAATCTAAACCAATATCCGAATTTAAACATTGTAAATGGCGAAGCTAACGTTTATAAAAATTGGAAAAGCTTCTGTAATTTAGGTCCGCTATATTGGAACAACCATTTTGAGTTTTGAAATCTTGATATCATATCCGGATTCCGCGACCTCGAATACCTGAAAGTACCAACTTTCATAGGAATCCGATATTTTTTTAATTTTGGTTAGCAGTATTGAATCAGAAACTTTAGTAGGATTCAGCGAACCAAATAGCTCCTATGGTAAAGTCGCAAATTGAATACCCGATAAACTTTTTCAGAACAAATTTTTGGGCTAGAAAGTAGATTTTTTCCCGTCGTTTACTGAGTTGAAGGGTCACCCATAAATTACTTTGGTTCAAAATTTGAATTTTAGATCGCCCCCCTGCCCCTTTTTAGGCTTTTTTATAGTAAGTGTATGTAACTTTAACACGGGCGTAAGATTTAGCTGACCCCATCACCCCTCTTCACTAAAAACCTTACATAATTTATGGATGGACCCACATAGAATTTCAGAAAATAACTTAAATATTTCAATGTAGCTTACCATTCCCCGAGTTATGAATGGCTTTTATAGCCTTCTTTAATTTTGTCAGCCCATCTCTGTCGAAGTCCAAAGTCTGAAAAAAAAGAACAGTTACACCTTGAATATACCTGATTTCTAGTACGCATTTTTATGCAGGAATGTGAGGACAAGTGATTACAGTTTAATCTTTTCTGTATTACCACTGATAAGACACTGCGTTGCAGCGAAATAGACAGGTTGCAGACTTTCGATTTCAATTGAAGGATATGTAACACTTATCCGATTCTTACCATACCGATATTTTTCGTATAACTCATATTCACACGAGAAGATATATTGAGTTGAAAGTTTGCGAAATTAAATCAAAGGTACTAAGAAAGTTTTATCATTGAAATTCATGAAATTTAAAGCTTTTTCTTTTCAGAAAGACGAAAATTTGAAAAAAAGAAATATAAATACAAGACAAAGAAATTTCTGACAAAACTATTATATCAGGGTTACCTGACCATTCATTTTCAAAGAAAGATAAAAAAAAAGAAAAAAAAAAAAAAAAAAAGAAATATAAAATATATTGATTGCAGCTTTGAATTCCATACATTTAAAGTCGAAATGTATTACATTTTCAACAAAATAGTTGAATTTTCAATCAAAAAAAGATTTTCTACCAAAAGAGAAGAATTTTCAAACAAAGAATGGAGTGCTCAAGCTGACAAGTAGAATATTTCAGAAAACTTTTGACTTGGAAATGCAGAAAGATGAATTTTCCACCAAGAAGTTAATCTTTAACCAAATGTTTGACTTTTCAACCAGAGATGAATTTTCAACCAGAATTTCTCATAATTTTTCCGCGATTATTTTTATTCGTACAATTCCTATGATTCCTATAATAAAAAAAAATTATAGGAAATTCATTGTGGGAAAATCATTATAGGCGTATTATATATATTTTCCTACAATACTTTTTCGTAAGGGAATAGTTGAATTTTTAACCTACAAAGATGAATTTTCAAGCAAATACTTTAATTGTAAGTAGACAAATTTATTTACAAAACAAATTTCAACGAAGGAGTTGAAGTTTCAACCAAAGAAATGTATCTCCAACCAAAAAAAGTTAATCTTTAACAGTGTAGTACAATTTTCAACAAAATAGTTAAATTTTCAACCAACATATATGAATTCTCAAAGAGAAATATAATACTGGGAATATTTAAACCAAAAATGTTTTAATTGGAAATCAAAAGCAGTACAATTCATCCAAGAACGACCATATATTAACAAAATAGTTGAATCTTCAACAGAAACAGATTAATTTTTAACCAAACAGTTCCATTTTCAATCAAAAAGATTAAATTTCTACCAAAGAAGATACATCCCGAAAAACGAATTTTCAACCAAATAAATTACTTGTAAACCACACAGATAAATTTTTAAGAAAGTAGTTAACATTTTAACCAAGTGGTTGTATTTTCAACCACAAAAGATTAATTCTCCACAAAAATGGTCATAGTTGATATCTAAACTGATAAAGATTTAATAGTACATCACACCCAGTTAAATTCAACCAAGAAAGACAAATTTTCAACAAGATACATGAATTTTATATTCCCAAAATCGATGCCCATTTTCTCGGTGAGGAGCTGGTGAGCAGCTGAAAAGCTGCTCACTCAAGGCAGAGATTCGAATAGCGTCCAGTTTTGCTGAGAGTTCTCTCGGCATCCCGTGAGAGCGCCTTTCCTTCAATATCAGACCTCTCGCACTGCGACGTTTAGACCCGAAAGGGTTGCGCGTAACGCACTGCAAAGTGATCAGTTTCGAGAAAACACCGATTAAAGAAATGAAAAAATTCAGAGCCAGAATAGAAAGCTGGTTTTCTCTGTAGGCAGCAATTTTATCAAGAAATTTCAAAAAATAAAAGATACTCATTTTTGGATCTACTTCAACTTTCATAAAGAAAATCTTATTCAAATGTTTATATTTAACAAGTTAATGCGCATTTTACAATGTACATACTTTTCTCGTACTGTACCTTTAGCAATTTTTAATAATAATCTTCTGGAAATTTGTACATGGATAATGTAAAGTCTCATTAAAAAAATAGCGTCAGCCAGTTTAAAATCAAATAATAACTCTTTTTGCTATAAACAATAATGAACAAAGTCTCGTTTTCAGCTTCTGATAATCGTAGAGACTTGCAATAAAGCTGAATAATTTTCATAAAAATTAAATAATAAAATGGATCTTTTAAACATTTCTATCACTGATACTTAGTTTATTATTAAATTTTCCTTTTTGGTTTAAAACGTAATAAATTCTTATTGCTGTTATAAAGGAAAATTTTACGGTGGCGGCATGTGGCCCCCATAAACCATCCCAATTTTTTTCTAAGCCAAAGGAGTAAACTTGTCACTCTTGCAAGGGGCTCTTGCATCTCGAGCGCAACTAGCCAGGAAGAGTTGTGAGTGCGAGTAGGACAACAGTATAGCACTTTCCGTAAATGCGTCCTTTTCCATCTTGCACTCTTAATACGCGCCCCTTCCCACTGACAATTAAATACAAAATATGTATATAGGAAATTTTCAATTTAGCAGTTGATAATGCATAAGTGTAAAATTTGACATCTACGAATTATGATGCCAACGATATAATTCCAAATTTAACAATTTACGCATCAAGTAATTTTCTTAACTTATTATTTTCAACTTAAATCATTATTATAAGTTTAAGCGAATTGAAAAAATAATAATTTAACGTATAAAAGATACACAGTTTTCAAGAATACATGCTCACTTCGGTCAGTTTAAATGCTGTAAAAAATACCTGATTATGTTATATACATCCAGTATTCTGAATTAAAAATGTAACTTAAATTTTAAGTACTTGGTACCTGAAAGTTATTTCATTTTTGTGTAATTTTTATACGTAAAAATATTATTTTTTCAATTCACTTAATTACTAATAATAATGATTTTAGTTGAAAATATAAGTGAAGATAATTAGATCATTAATTGCAGTTAGGAGAATCAATTGATGCGTAAATTGTTAAATTTGGAAATAACCAAAGATATTATAAACGTAGATGCGGTACGGGGTGTTAGAGTGGGGGAACCATATATATAGGAAATCACATTTTCTGCCATATCGAGGTGCTGCCCTCACCATACTACGAAGTCGAGCGCTGGTTTTCTCGTTCATCGTAAAATATGACGGTAAAGCAGCAGAACGATTTTTTAAGGTTAGACAAGTTTGACATGTATCGCTACATAAACACCGCACTTCGGAATATAATAATAAATAGCGCAATGTCTAGGCACACCGAAAATACATAATTATTTGGAAAAAATAATGAAAAATTAATAATGACAGAAGCACTGATATGATGGTAATAAATAAATTGAATTGTGAGAGTGCTTCTTCTTCGTGGAAGGAGTGGGTGACGTGAGATCGTAGAGTTAGAAGTCGTTGAGTTGTTGAACTGACTGGCTTTATTTGTTGAACTACAATACATTGCACTACACTATGTTACACGAGCACTGTACGCCCGTACGTCCGATCGGAGTGAAGCACGACGAGAGACTGACTGGGGTGACGCGCGGCGGCCGATGAGAGGGAGCTTGGCGGCCCTCCAGTGGCGCCCTCTACTGGAGACGAGCCGAAACCGAACATACCGCCCGCCTCATTCCGGGAACGACTATCTGCTAGCCGCCCGCCGTAAGGTCGAATTTCCATGCTCCGATTCGACGGAAGTCGCTGATCACGTCGCTTCGCGTTTAAAAACTCTCACTCATTCCCTCTGACTTGACGGTCATGAGAGGCACCTTTTGGTGCGTGGGCCCCATGCCGCTTAGCAACTCCGGCTTATGCCGTGCTCAACTCAAAGGAAACCCACAAAAACCTTTGAGAGAGTTGCAAGTTTATTCGTTTCAATTACAACCTTGAACCTAGGGTTTCGTATTGGAGTGGCGGGCGCGATCCAACCACAAGGATCAAACAATCTAGCAGTGGCGGTGAAAATGGTGCGCTTCGTCAAATTATACGAGTCAATCTCGGGTGGAGTCAGACGAAACCAATCATTCTGCGGATCCCAGCAAACGCCGAACTCGTTGGTAAGGCCATTGCTGCCAAGTTGAAGTCAGGTCGGGCGAAGACGGTCTTGGGGTAAATCTTCGATTAGCTTCGGTCGATTGGCGATCCATTTGCGGAGAGAAAATCCGCCAAGCTGCAGAAGATAAATAAGCTGATTCTGTAGCTGCTTCGCTTCTCGAAGGTTATTGCAATCCGTCAATATGTTGTCGACAAAGCGATCCTTCAAAGTACTTGGGTATAAGTCACAGTCAACAGTTGGTAGTGTACGACTTGGTCATTCTCGCGGGCACTCCATACGATGCGTTGCAGATCGATGTCTTGTTCATTCACCAGAATCTGCCGATACATAATGCAGACATCGGCGCCGCAAGCAATTATGTGGCGTCTCCATCGAATCAGCACGTGGCCGAAATTGGTTCGCAGTTTAGGTCCAGTGTGAAGCTTGTCATTGAGACTGTAGCCAGTGGACGTAGGTCTGGATGCATTGAAGACTACTCTCAGGCGGCGATGATGATCTCCCCATTGCCAGATTCCATGATGTGGTAGGTAATAAGTGGGGCGAGCGCTCGCACGCAGCTCGGTTGGATGTATAGGTCTCATGTGACCAAGTCGAGCGTATTCCATCATAAAACAAGTGTATGCCTCTGCCATTTCGACGTCCTGACTTCATCGCCGATGCAAGGAACTTAGGAAAGCTCCATTTCAATTCTCGCCAAACATTTCTAGACCTTCTTGTTTCGATGGCAGGCGAACTATATCGTCCTTCAGAAGTTCGTTGGTGATAAGCGAAGATGACTTCACACTCTTCGTCCAACGGGGACGGGCGTGAAACCCGTGGTAAATCATCCAATTCCCGGAACTGCTGCATTGAGGAAACGAGCGTATCAGGTCATGTCGTCTCCGCGCAAGTGAGGAGTGTGGTACAAGTGGTTGTGGTCGTTGCTGCTGCACTTGTTGGTTTTGCTGTTATGAAACTTGCTGAGGCTCGAACCTGCGTCGCTGCTCGCAGATTTGAATGCGTGCGTTGACGTGAGCATTCTCGATGTCTGCCTAGGAGTTTTCCACATTGTAGTCCGCATCTGGAGGCTGATGGGTGAGTCCCATGTGATTCTCCTGGAACGCGGCCCAATAATTCTCCACTAATTCAAGATGAACAGCCGGTGCCCCAGGTGTCCAGTCGGCTTCGGGCTTGTCCAGAATTGTTGCGGCACATCGTCGCTAAACGTCACTCAAGCTCGATAATTGATGGAGCATTGAAACCGGGGTCGAATCCCGTCCGCCAAATGCGCCGTTGTCCATGAATAAAAGGAAGAAGAGGCAGCGAAGTATTTGCAGCGTGTGTGTGTGCGTGCGTATAAGTATAGAAATGGCATTATCAGTAAATAAATAATATATAATTATCAATATGAATAGATATATGATGTATAAAGTATATAAATAAATATCTATATAAAAATATCCATAAAAATTAAAATATATGATAATATGACAATGTACAATAGGTATGCACACTAGGGTGGTCCAAAAATGCATTGCAAAATTTTTTTTCACCCTAGAGGGCAAGTCCCCCCATCAAAAGTTTCCATTTCCAGAGAAAGAAAATCCCTAATTTTTTTTTTTCGAAATTCGAATATTAACACGTGCCACCGGGCACTTCAAAATCCCATTTAATTAACATGGGGAAATTTTGGATTTTCGAAAAATTGAACTCATACTTCAGGATTTGATCGAAACGTGCCAAACTTTTTAGGGATTGAAGAGGAGTACCTATGAAATAAAAGCATACAGATAACTTTTATTTTTAACCCACCCTTACCCCCCCCCCCACAGCGCCCCAAATATGACCCAAAAATCAAAAAACTACATATTTACGTATTATTGTTACTTTTTAGCAATTTCCGTCGTCTTTTTCATACAAATGATTACTAATAGACAATTTGAACATTTTCCATGAATTTTTAAACAATTTTCAATTGTTTAAACAAATGTAACTTATTCAAACAATTATTTATTCCCAAAAAATGTAAAAAATAATCGTATTTTCTGATTGAAATGTAATAGTTTGTCATTGTTTGAAGTAGTAATTTTTTTTAAACATTATGTAATTATTTAAACAATTACTTATTGTTTATTCTCAAAATTTCTAAAAATTGACCCAGAGATGTCCTCTTTTTTCTCAAATTGGTATCCGACGCTACTTTTTGTTGAATAATTATATAATTTTGATACATTTCTTTTAATTTTTAATAAATTTCTATTTGTTTACACAATTTTGATTTGCTTAAGCAGTTTTTTTCGATAACTTTAAAAATATTAAATAAAATACATATAATTATTTTTCTGACTGTATAGTGTACAGAAAGAATATATTAACCATTTTTTAATTGTTTAAACAAATTTAATTTGTTTAAACAATTATTCTTCCAAAAATAGTTTTTAAATCGTATTTTCTGAATTAAACATAATATTGAATGATTGCGAGGAGTAATAAATTCTGCTAAAAACTTTATGTTATTGTTCATACAATTAATTTTTTTTTTTTTTTTCAAATTTCCTCCAAATTGAGTATGGATGGTTTACATCTTCTTTGGCGCATTACTAAATAAATCATGAAAAACATAATAAAATTTAAATTATAAAAGTGTATTATTTATTGCTTTCTTCATATTTTTACAATCTTTATCATAATTATATTATAAAAAAGCACATTCACTAATGCAAATTATGATTCAAGTTTCAACAGATTGCTTTTTTACATTTTCATACTCGTTATAAATATTAAAACGTGTATCTGATTTTCATTTTATCTTCATACGATTATTTGTAAGACTGTTTTCAGGTTATTTCTGTAATTCACACATGCAGCGTTAAACTTGTATCAAATTTGCCGCTCGAAGACCTTTTGAAAATAGAGGTGATTGTGACGTTTTTAACAGAATTTACTACTCCTCGAAATCATTCAATATTATGTTTAATTCAGAAAATACGATTTAACAAATATTTTTAGAAAAATAATTGTTTAAACAAATTATATTTGTTTAACCAATTAACAAATGGTTAATATATTCTTTCTATACACTATACATTCAGAAAAATAATTATATTTACTTTATTTTTTTAAGTTATCGAAAAAAAACTACTTAAGCAAATCAAAATTGTTTAAACAAATAGAAATTTATTAAACATTAATGCCAACGGCCATACCACGCTGAAAAAACAAGTTCTCGTCAGATCACTGAAGTTAAGCAGCGTTGGACGCGGTTAGTACTTGGATGGGTGACCATTCAAGAATACTGAGTGCTGTTGGCACATCGTGGGTGTGGTGAGCCCACACTTGTAGTTATTTATAACTACAAGAAAACTATCCACCTAGAAACACTACCCGAATCGGGTAGTGTCACGCCCACCCTGAAAGGGAAATGGCTTAATTGTATACATACATGCAAAAGATATGTATCAAAATTAAATAATTATTCAACAAAAAGTAGCATAGGATACCAATTTGAGAAAAAAGTGGACATCTCTGGGTCAATTTTGAGAAATTTTGAGAATAAAACAATTAGTAATTGTTTAAATAATTACATAATGTAAAAAAATTACTACTCCAAACAATGACGAACTATTACATTTCAATCAGAAAATACGATTATTATTTTACATTTTTTGGGAGTAAATAATTGTCTAAATAAGTTACATTTGTTTAAACAATTAAAAATTGTTTAAAAAAACATGGAAAATATTCAAATTGTCCATTAGTAATTATTTGTATGAAAAAGACGACGGAAATTGCTAAAAAGTAACAATAATATGTAAAAATGTAGTTTTTTGATTTTTGGGTCATATTCGGGGCGCTGTGGGGGGTAAGGGTGGGTTAAAAATAAAAGTTATCAGTATGCTTTTATTTCATAGGTACTCCTCTTCATTCCCTAAAAAGTTTGGCACGTTTCGATCAAACCCTGAAGTATGAGTTCAATTTTTCGAAAATCCAAAATTTCCCCATGTTAATTAAATGGGATTTTGAAGTGCCCGGTGGCACGTGTTAATATTCGAATTTCGAAAATTCCGGAAATGGGAACTTTTTGGGGGGGACTTGCCCTGTAGCTCGAAAAGCGTTTTTTGGACCACCCTAATGCACATACATGACACATATGACAGATATATACTCAAATATCTGAATAGGAACGTTCTAATTTCTTCAAGAAAGAAAGGGATAGAGGTATGCGTAGGAGAATTCTCGACCGTGTGTGGGAGATTGCTCGAGAGAGAGATATGTGTGCAGGACAAATTCGACTGCCTCTCCCACCTCTCTCGGGAGATGAGGAAAGTTCTCGACCGCGAGTGGGAGA
>CAKNYM010045700.1:21186-50749 GCA_932195095.1 Andricus curvator | reverse complement strand
TGTTCGAAAGAGAGAGATATGCGTGCAGGACAAATTCGACTGCCTCTGCCACCTCGCTCTCCCCGGTAAGAAGGCCCGCATCCAAAGGTATCAACATTGCAATACCTAGGAATTCCGCTTCCGTCCTGCTTTCTTGAATCCCAGATTAGGTAGCAAAACTATTTAAATTCCAATCCCTTTCAAAGCCATTTGGAGCTGTCAAACGTAACCTGCGATAAATTAAAAACACGATTTCCGTCTAACGCATTAGAAGACGCATAAAAAGCATAAACTTGGCAAAATATAGTAGGATTGTGCATAAAAATACATCACTTTAACATAAAACTCTCGCTTTCTTCAAATCTGATCAATCAAAAATATATAAAATAATAATAAAAAAGTTTAAAAACTTAGTTTTCATCACAGCTACCTGTGTAGTAATCAATCTTGACAACATAAAATGACTAATACTATATTTTCAAATGTTTTTAACCTCATTATTATTCGAAAAACAGTAAATAAGAACAGCGAAATGTGCAAATTTAAAAGGGATAATAATGTTCTATATTATGGTCAATTTGGGGTATCCAAAAGTGTTCAGAAAAACATTGTCACCACTGAGTACAGAAAAGAATTCAGTTTAAGAGATAATTTCTACTGCTATGGGGATTTAAAAACACGAGGACAAAAACGGCACCGAAAGGAATCAAGAATTGTCACGTTACCATTGAACAGGAAATTTCCGAACACCTTTCAATGCAAGCCCTCCCACCGAGTCACATCCTTTGTTCATTATGAGAGACCAAGATATCGTGTTCGCTATTAACTGATACTTACATGGCGAAGACTGCCGTCGACTTACACTTGGTGACTCTTTGTCTCTGCTTTTGATGACACGATCACCTCCCTGTAGTTTCCGAATCCGGTCAATTGTCCTGTGGCTGGTTCCATGGCGACGTCCGGGCAGGCTCGTAGTTGGATGACCGGAAACGCAACGTTGACGGCGTCTACTGCGTGGGCTCTTGGCTTCAGGCTCGGGTCGCCATCGTCGGAAGCACGAGGAGTCGTCTGCGAAGATGCGGCAAGCTGGTGTCAGGTGGACAGGCTCTGCGTGGAGTATACGGCTCGATTGGACCAATGTTTCTTCTTCGTGGAAGGAGTGGATGACGTGAGATCGTAGAGTTAATAGTCGTTGAGTTGTTGAACAGACTGGCTTTATTTGTTGAACTAAAATACACTGCACTACACTATGTTACACGAGCACTGTACGCCCGTACGTCCGATCGGAGTGAAGTACGACGAGAGACTGACTGACTGGGGTGACGCTAGGGATCCCGGAGTCGACTCCCATTCTTCGGAGGATTCGATTCCTTGCGCTCCAGAATCGACTGTTTGGAGTCGACTCCGCTTACCGGAATCGACTTCAAAATCGACTCTCGACGCCCGGGATTCGACTCCGGAATCGACTCTCGACGCCGGGAATCGATTTCTGCAGTGGAACTCTGATGCTGTTTCGAAGTCGAAAATTGAACGAACCTCTCTTTCTATCTCCATGCGTTAGAAAAAGAGGTCCGTTCGATTTTCAACTTTCGAAACAGTATCGGAGTCCCACTGCTGTTCTTCTTTGTTCTTTGCCATACCCTGCCGATGGAACGGCACTCAAACTGCACTGCCCAGTGCCGTTTCAGTGCTGCTCGTTAAAAGCTACTCAGATTACAGTTTTAAACGCCTGTAGAAGTTCCCTTTATACCTGCGAATAGGCTACCAAGTAGACCAGCTGAAAGGGATTAAAAATGAAAAATTAAAATTTGTGAATTTTGATATTACCTCTGCGAAAGTTAGAAATTCAGAATTTACGGGTTTCGATAATTTCAGATATCTAACTTTTTTTTTGAAAAGTTTAAAATTCGAATGAACATAATGTATCTCGTAAATGGAATGAGATACGCCAAAACAGACAACATTTTCGAATTCAACTTCAGAATAGTATATTAGTATATAATTTATAAGTATGAAATATATATAATGAGAAAATTCATAAATTAAAAAAAAGTGTTGATAATTTGAAGAAAATTTTAAAAAGGGATTCGGGTTGGTAGCGGCCAACTGCTGTAAACCACTCTGCCTGTCCGGTACATGACGAATACAATAGAACCATTATATGACCGTCGCATCACCCTGAGTGCCGTTTAGGTGCCGAAAACAGCACAAACAGGCACTGAAACGGCACTGGCGGCCCAGTGCCGTTCGCCAGTGCCGTTACAGTGCTGTTTCATCGGCAGGGTATATCGACGCCTCCATTCAATATGAGTCTATCTGCTGACAGAGCCCTGTATGAGACTATGCGCTGTGTATAAGCATAGGGAATAGTCTCATACACGGCGCTGTCAGCACATAGACTCATATTGAATGGACGCGTCGATATAGAACCTAAAAATTCAATGATCTATAAAATTTGCAGTCTATAAATTGTAAAATATGTAATTATTTACTTGAAATGAGTTTATTTAAATTTTATGTTTTTTTCTTATTAGATCACAATTGTAATTTTTATTCAATCTTTATCATTGAAGGCTTATGCTCAAGATTCTCTATCATTCTATTTGTGGAAGTTTCATTACCATTTAAGTTTTCAGAATTAAAATTTATACGAAATATTAATAATCTTTTTAAATAAGAACTGGATGACTTATTTATGATAAAACTCCCAGGAATAGAATTTTAGAGAATATCTTCAGGAACAAAATAATGCCTCAATGATAAAGATTGAATTAAAATTACAATTGTTACGTAAAGCGAAAGGAAAAACGCAAAAGTCCAAATAACCCATTTTAAATAAAAAATGATATATAGTACTTTCAATAAAAATTTATATAAATGAAATTACTGTTTATTAATTCTTTATCAAATGAATAATAATAGATATTATTAAGAATTAATTTGGGTAAATATTAATTTCAAATAATATTAGATTCAATTATTTATTTTAATTGATATTAACATAAATTCATTAATTAGTGTATGTATGTATACCATTAAGCCATTTCCCTTTCAGGGTAGGCGTGACACTACCCGATTCGGGTAGTGTTTCTAGGTGGATAGTTTTCTTGTAGTTATAAATAACTACAAGTTTGGGCTCACCACACCCATAATATGCCAGCAGCACACAGTATTCTCGAATGGTTACCCATCCAAGTACTAACCGCGCCCAACGCTCCTTAACTTCAGTGATCTGACGAGAACTGGTTTTTTCAGCGTGGCATGACCGTTGGCCATGTAATTTAGTAATTTAGATTAAAACTAATTATGCATTTTAATTAAAATAAAGTATTAATTTAAATAAAATTTTAAATCTTCGCGGGCTTTCATAAAGGGAGGAATCGGTCATCGGAGTTGATGATTCGATTCCCACGGTCGAATCGGAGTCGAAGAATTGATTCCACGGTCGATTATTCGATTCCCGGAATCGACTAAATTTTTTCAGAACCAAAGAATCGAAAATCGACGCCCTCTTTCGGTTCCGGAACCCTAGGTGACGCGCGGCGGCCGATGAGAGGGAGCTTGGCGGCTCTCAAGTGGCGCCCTCTACTGGAGACGAGCCGAAACCGAACAGAGAGTAACACTCTCAAAAAGATAATCATGTTTATATTTGTTTAATATTATAATTTCTAATACGTTCATGTTTTCCTATCGATGATATATATGTATATGATTTTTTAAATTATAATTTTTTGTACTTTGAAGTTTAAGTTTTATTACTGTACTGAACCGAACTTTGAGTGCATTTTAGAATATGAAGACTTTTTGCAGATCTGAAACTGGAGAAAGATTTTTTACATAGTCTTTTTAAAACATTTTTAAAAACGCCTACTCGAAAATCGAATTTTTAATTTAAAAAAAAAACTAAAAAGAAAGTTCGAGATAAACCAGTGCTGAAAATTTTTTTCTTTGATAACTATTTTTCTTTAAATTGAAATAATCAAATATTTATACCAAAGAAAACATTTTTTAATGTTTAAAGTTTTCAAAAATTATTGTTTAAATTTAAAAGAACAATAATTGAAAAAAAATATATTTCTAGCTAAAAGATTTTCGTTTAAAATGTACATAGTATATTTTTTTTTAATTTTTAGAGAACCATTTTTGTTTTAAATTCATACAATAATTTTAAAAAACTTTAAATATTAAACAAAACCTTCTTTGATACAAATGTTTTATTATTGTATTTTTAATAAATAAACAATATTTATTAAGAAAAAATTTTTTAATTATTTAAATTCTGGAATTTTATAATTATGGAATATTCTAGTTCGGATATTTTGTAATCCGGCAATTTTGTTTCGGGAATTTTATTATTTGGGAATTTTCAAATTCGGTAATATTATAAACTGCTCGGAAATTTTATTATTTTTGGAATTTTATTATTCGGGAGTTTTACACAGTCGGGAATTTTATTTTTCGAGATATTTCAGTCGTCCCTAGAAGTACAGAAAAATTGCTGTAATTATAATTTCGACACCTGGATCTTGTCAATTTTTCCTATAGTTCATACTTCGTTATAAGTTATAAGTTAGGTCAAAAATAACAAATTCTGAGATTCGAAATTGCTAAAATGCGAAAAAGGCAAAAGTTTAAATTTAAACGTTAAAATGTGAAAATACTTTCTTACTTTAGACGCTTCTTTTGAGAGTTGATCCTCTGCTTTCAGTTTTCTTTTCAAAATATATCTTGAATTCAACGCATTTTAAATTCAATGTTTTCAGCTGCATTTAGATTGAAGTATACAAGTGTTTTTGGTTGAAAATATAAATTAATTAAAGTATTTTACTTATTTTTCACAATTGTAATTTATAACCTTTAAATTTAATAATTGCAGGTCAAACATGAAACAGTAGACTAATTTCAAATTTATAGCGTTTATATTATATATTTAGAACCATTTAAACCTCTGAACTTTTTTTAAGCTTTTTAAAACATTTTTGAAAACTTTTTTTAACACTTTTTTGTGTATAAGAAACAACATTATTCCATCTAATGACTGCTTTAGAGTAGAAAGAAGTAAAAAGAAGCAAAATTATAAAATCTGACTTTTTATTTTGGTTGCGATTTCTTAATAAAAGGAAGTGCTATTTACTCTATAAAACAGCTACAAAAATCAGAATTTTACTGAAGAAATTGCTAAATATTTTTGTTTCGTATAAGGTAAAAAACTAAAAAATGTATGCACTTGGAATTTTAAAAATAAAGGTGTTTTTTATGCTACGATGTTCTTCAAAAGGCTAATCGCAATTTAAAAAATTTGACATTTTAAATTTGTAGTATTCAGTATATTGAATAATTAGAAATTTAAAGCTATTTAAATATGCAAGAATTTTTTAATTGAAAGTTTTCGATAATTTTAGATTGAAACATTTCAATTGATTTAGTTACAAATTAAAATTGTTTAATGTTGCAGGATTAGAAATGAACGTCTTTTAATACTTGAATAATTATTTTAGAACGACTAAAACCGTATATCTTCAGATGAATTTGAAAGTAGGACTATTGAAAATTAGGAGTGCTTGAAAGAACTGAACAAATGTTTAGTTTCAAAAGCTCTTTAAAACGGTGCTTTTTCAAGTTTGATTTATTTTCTAATAATTTGGCACCCCACAAATCATTTTTGTTGTGAAAAAATAACACGGGATTTTTGTCAAAATTAAAAAATATATATTTAATATTTGCTCAAGGTCAATTTGTTCAAAGTGCTTGTTGCTGAATAAATTGACTATTATTGTTTCTCATTTCGTTCTGTCATTCATGGATTGTGTTTTTCATAGAAAACATTTGAAATCTGGTTTTTTCACGTTTATAAAATAATAACTAAAGGTCACTCAAGGTAGTTTTCAATACAAATTATTGATTTATAAAGATACAAACCTAAATTGTACTATAGTAAAAACAACTGGAAAAAATAAGATTTAAGCCAAATTTTATGAAGAAAATTAACCTTAGTCGACCTATAAATATTAATTTTATTTCTCGAACGATTAAAAAAAACCCTTCGAAACGCTTTTATTACAACAATTTTATTAAAGAAAAGTATTGTGTATAAAAATAAAAATAGTATAATTTTTACATATATTTCTTGAAATAAAAAATTACCAACGAGATTTATAGAAAATCTTTTAAGGAATGAAATGATTTTCCCGGAAGTTAGAACCGAAAAATTAATATTAAAAAAAAATGAAAGCTGTGCTAAATTGAGCTAGACTCGCGACTTTTAAAAACTGAACTGTAGTTCAAGTATTAAAAATTGAACAGTAATTGAATTTTACAAGACGATTCTGGATCTGTTCAAAATTGTATAATTTACATATTTTAACGTTAAAATTTGAAGTAATTTAATTCGCAAGCATTAATAGTTACACAAATGTAAAAATCCGACTGAGTCTTCATAAACAATGTTGAAGTTGAAAATCAATTAAAATTAATAGATTCATAAATAAACACCTTTATTCAATTTCAAAATCTTATTCAAGTATTGTTTTAGTATAAAATATTCCTTTTTTAACTCATTCAATTTGGAATTTTTAAATTAAAAAAAAAACATAACAATTTTCAATATTAAACCATTCGAAACTGAATTGTCACAATTTCAGAGTGGAAAATTTAAACTTTGAATGTTACAATTATAATTTTTCTAATTTTTAAGCTTGTAATTTGAAAGTAAAAGTGTTTAATTTTGATTTATAAATAACATTTGAACAATGATTAATAATTTAGAAAAAATGAGAATAAGTTGGAGGTTTTTGAATGTTTCGAACCAAAAAAAATTAGGAGCTTCTCAAGAATTTTGAAAGATTTCAGACAAAAATTTGTTTGTTTTAAGATTTCTGGGAATATTTAAAATGATTTTTTATTTCGAATAAGTAAGTTTAAAAATATTTCAAAATATTTCAAATAATTTAAAAGAAAATTGATACTTTTGATGATTTCGAAATTAATTTTTGACTTTTAATTTTGAAAAATTATATAATTTTAAGAGAAGGTATACAAATATGGGACGACTAAAAAAATTCCGAAAGGGATGACTGAAAAATCCCGAAAAATGTAATCTCCGACACGATTAAATTGCCGAATGGGAACATTTTCGAATAATAAAATTTGCGAAATTATAAAATTGTCGAACAGTTTATAATCATGAAAAAAAAATTGTTTTTCAATAAATATGATTTATTTATTAAAAATACAATTAAACAAATTGACCAACAGCCATACCACGCTGAAAAAACCAGTTCTCGTCAGATCACTGAAGTTAAGCAGCGTTGGGCGCGGTTAGCACTTGGATGGGTGACCATTCGAGAAAACTGAGTGCTGTTGGCACTTCGTGGGTGTGGTGAGCCCACACTTGTAGTTATTTACTACAAGTTATCAACCTAGAAACACTACCCGAATCGGGTAGTGTCACGCCTACCCCGAAAGGGAAATGGCTTAATGGTATACACAATAATCAAATATTTTTATCAAAGAAATTTTTAAATATTAAAATTTTTTTAAATTATTGTTTGAATTTACAAGAACAATAATTGTTTAAAAATGTTATTAAAAAATAATATAAAAAACACGTGCGCTTCGGAAGAAAAGAAAATTTCTTCCTACATTTTCTTCGAACCTAATAAAATTTGTCAAACAAACTTTGCAGGATTCAATTCAGCACCGATTTATATCGGAATTTATTTGATTTATTATTTGTTTTTAAATTAAAAATTTGATTTTTGAAAACGTTTTTCGTATTTTTTTAAGTACTATGTACATTTTCAAATAACATTTCTCATCCAGCAACATATATATTTTTTCATCAATCATTGTTATTTTAAATTCAAACAAGAATTTTTTTAAACTTTAAACATTAAAAACATTTCTTTGATAAAAGTATTTTCAATAAATAAATAATATTTAATGAACAACAATTTTTTAAACTGTTTAAATTCAGGAATTTTCTAGTTCGGATATTTTATAATTCGACAATTTTCTGCCGGGAATTTTATTATTCGTGAATTTTTCAATTCGTAAAAAGTCACTGTAAAAAGTCCCGAAATTAAAAAATTGCCGAAATATAAAAGTCCTGAATTAGAAAATTCTCGACAATTCTAATATTACCGAATTTGAAAATTCCCGACAGAAAATTTCCGAATTATAAAATATTCGAACTAGAAAATTTCCCAATTTAAACAATTAAAAAATGGTATGTTAACAAATATTTTTGAAAATAAAATAATCAAATATTTATATCAAAGAAAAAACCTTTTTTAATGTTTAAACTTTAAAGTTTTCAAAAATTATTGTTTGAATTTAAAATAACAATAATTGAAAAAATATGTTTTTGGATAAAGAATTTTGTTTGAAAATGTGCATTGTTTTTTTTTAAATTACAAAAAAACTTTCTCAAAAATCAAATTATTAATTTATTTTTATACAATTATTGTTATTTTAAATTCAAGCAATAATTTGAAAAAAATTAAACATTTAACAACATTTCTGTGATAAAAATATTCGATTATTATATTTTTAATTTAAAAGATTTATAAAATTGTAAAAAAATCTCGTAGACTTTGAGGCAATCTTTTTTGCAGAATCTTACACAAATTTTACGAAAAAATGGCTATCATTTTAAAACGTACGTAAAAGTTCAAAAATATAGTTTGAATAATATATATGATTTGCATTTTTAAATTTTATAGCATATAACGTACGTACACATTTCGAGTAAGCTGTATCAATTATAATAGTTCGCAGTTTTATTTTAAAACAGATTTTATGGATCGTGATATTTTTTATGAATGCGCTATTGAAATTCTATTCGAGTAATTTTTTTTTTTTTTGCAAATATGAAACCTAATCTGACTTAGAACTGCCGTCTCAAGTATTTTCAATTTGAATGGTTCTTGTCCGAGCTAAGTTATCATCAGTGCGCCTCGACGAGTATGATGAGAGTTGCTTACAGCGCTCCAAGTGGCTGTTGGCAACATATATCGATGGGTGCTATAGGGGAGTAGTGGAGGCTAGAGGGGAACTGACAATTTTCGCCGGACGCGCCGTCTATATTTATCGCGGGTAACTAAACCCGCACCTTATCTACGTTTATAATATCTTTGAAATAACATATCGTTGGTATTATAATTCGTAGATTTCAAATTTTATACATTTACATTATTAAGTACTAAATTGTAAATTTCTTATATTTTGTACTTAATCATCAGTGGGAGTGCAAGATGGAAAAGGAAGCAATTATGGAAAGTGCAACCGGAAAATTGTCCTTTATAAAAGCAATAAGGACCCATTACGTTTCAAGCGAAAAAAAAAATTTAATAATAAACAAAGTATAAGTAATAGAAATATTTTTAAAAAGCCATTTTATTATTTAATTTTTTTTTCTACTATGAGACTAGTCCAACTTTTGTTTGAAGCTTTTTGCTGTGCAATCAATATTTTAAACAAAATAAGCACAATTTTATTTTTCCTCATTTTTCCACGTAATTGTTAATTTTTTATATTAACAATTGATTGAATCAAAAAAAAATGATACAGGAAATTTCTCTTCGTAAATGGGTTCTCTAGCCGACCATATATTTGAACTTTCGAAAAACCCCAAATTACAACAGGATTATTGCATTCATTTAAAAAAAAATAACCCTCATGATACACACTATCAAAAAGTTACGTATGATACACACATGGGTATTTTTCACCCGGCGACTCTTTGGAAGCTTCTATCTCCTAACTAAATTAATCAATTTGAACGATTTTTTTTAAATCGATGGGAAATTTACCCTGGGAGACGAATAAAATATATATATTTCGTTTTATACAACGGGGAAAAATTTATTTACAAAAAACCGAAGAACAATTTTCGTTTTTCTTCGAAAATTCTTTTTTTTTTCAAATGCTTGCAGTTTCATGAAAAATGAATATTTTTAAACTTCCAATATGAGAGATAGATAGCTAAAATGTTGAACTTTAAGGTAGTATTATTGGTTTTTGTATTTATTTCAAAAATCATATTTTATTTGGCTAATTAAAATTAGCAATTTTTGGAAAGAATTGAAATTAAAGTAAGTTATCAGTTGGTAGTTTAACGTATAAAAAAAGTTGTTGATGTGAACTTTGAACTTCTTTTCTTCAAATTATCATGAATTACAGTAATTATGAATATATTAATCATAAAATTGTTAAATATTCAATATAATTTATTTATTGAAATTGAAAAAAATATCAAATTTATGGATTTTTAAGGTAAAATAAGGTTTTAACATAAAAATTCGCTGATGTATTTTATTGTTCACAAAAGTACAAAAATAAATTATAGTAAGCTGACACATTTTCACAATATTAATTACTTAAGCTACATTCAACGCAAATCATTCTCGATCCTGACGATCCTAAGCGTCTCCTACTTCAGGCCTGACCAAGTAGGGGAAAACTGCTTATTCGCCACATTTTCGAGTTCCACCACCACTTCCCTCTTCTCAGGTTCAGAGGCTTGGGGGTGGTCGCTCTCGTGAAGTTGAATGAGTAGAGGTCGGTGGTGGTGTTAAATTCCCATCTGGAAAATTAGCAGTTTTCCCCTACTTGGGCAGGCCTGTCCAACTTGATATGTCTTCCGATTCTTCCAAAAACAGAGCTTCGATCTGCCCCGAACTTCGCTGTCTGCTACGAGTCATCATCTGCACACAAAAAAATGAGTATGAATTTTTTGTTTAATTGAAAAAAAAATCGTAACTCAGTAACTCAGTAACCTTTGCACCGATATTATGGCCACTCGATAAAAAATCGATATGCAAACTAAATGCTTCATCCTGAAATAAATTATTTCTAATGAATATTTCATAATTCATGCATAAAATATCAGAAAACACTCAATTTAGTACGAATTCATTGTAAAAAATAATGAAATTACCTTTCGGAGTCGAACAGCTGAGTAGGCTTTTGTGACGTTGAATACACACTGAGTAATCTACACCCGAACCTCTACTTCCAACGTTCACACTCCAGCTTCTAATGGAGCACTGACGCCGTCCCACGAAGAAGTCGTAGAAGACACCTTAAGCTATCTTATATTTCCAGTCCCATGGTCCTACTTACATCCGTTCCAAAATGGCGCGTATTCAAATAAAACCGCCGGGTATACCGTACCCAGTGTGTATCATGAGGGTTAAAACGTGAATATCGGAACCAGCCCATTTTTTGGAGGGTGGGGGGCACCCTACTTTTTCGTAACCAGCTCATCATTTTACATAATATTCAGTAAAAAAAAATCCGACGGACCTAGAACGGCACACAGGATTACACCTAGCTTCTCCAGTATAGGCTACGGAGAGAAAATACTGACCTGCTGTATTCTCCCCTTTGCCTAGAGAAAAGTAGCGAGCGGCATTTCGCTCCCAATCCCTGCATTCTAGCAAAGAATGTGTGGAACAAAAAAGTTTTATTTCGATGCAGGGGGATCATTTTTGGATTATTTTTTGTTTCAAATATTTGTAGAAAACTCAATTCGTTTTTGAAATAAATAAAATATAGTTAAAGTAAACAAAAGAATTGTTTAACTAGCCGAAATATGTACGCGTCCGCATGAAAAGGGTTGCTTATGGCCGGTTCTAGTTTAGGAGATATTCACGCTTTTCTAAGTTGAGGTCAAAATTATTATTTTTGGGTTTGAGTGGGGGATGATACAGGAACCAATAGTGAATCTATTGGGACTATTGAGTACGGCCACAGAAACAGCCTGGCGCCGTCTGTTGCCTAAAAGGGGCAATTTCTTATGCGATTGAAAATGAATAAATTTATACTGAAAATAATAGTTCAACTATCAAATAACGAGAGTGTCTCTAGGAAAACTGATAAAATCTCGATTCAGCGAAAAAAACTTTTGCTCGAGTTTATTAAACGGTTTGATCAGAGTTGAGTTTTGAATTTATCTATGACATGTCTATCGGATTACAAATATCACATAAAGCACTTCAATATTCTTGTTTTTCGCAAAAGGTATCTGGACAAATTATTGTGTAAATAATATTATATATAATCGCATATATATATATATATATATATATATATATATATATATATATATATACGATCTATTATTTTTGTAAAAGTAATGCTAGGTGTCAGATTTTGAGGTTAGAAAGTTTAATTATCCCAGAATATTTATGGAGTATATTTTATTTTAATTTAAATGACATTAAGTATTTTATTATTACTATTTTTTTTTACTTAAAATTATTTCTATTGGTCTAGTGGAATATTTATTAACATTGGTTAATTAATTTTCAATTATTTGAACAAATGGAATCTGTTTAAATAATATTTTTTTCGAAATTTTTTGAAGTTAAAAATTATTAAAATTTCTTTTCTGGAATATTTATCAAGATTGGTTAATCAATTTTCAATTATGTAAACAAATTCCATTTGTTTAAAATCAATTCAGAAATATAACAGAATTATTGTTTCCAAGAATCAGAAGTTTTAATATAAATAGCAGAAAAGAAAAACTAAAAAACTTGGTGAAAAAAATATTGTTGAAACAAATTAAAGGTTGTTAAAAATATATAATAATTTATTACCTCAACGATTGGAAAATATCTGAAAATAAATTTATGTCACTTAACGATAATACAGTAATATTTTTTATAAAAAAACTAATTTTTGAACAAAAAATTATTTGAGCAAATGGAATTTGCTTAAAGATTTAAAAATTAACTAACCAGTGTTGATCAATATTCCACTGAAGAAATATTCATAATTATTATTTTTTAAAATCGAAAAAAAATTATTTAAACAAATTAAATTTGTTCCAATAATTGAAAATTTATTAACCAATGTTGATAAATATTCCACTAGACTAATGCAAATAATTGTAAGTAAAAAAAATGAGAATAAAGTGCTCAAAAGGTCGATTTCATACAAAATTGACATTTTTGGTTTTAAGGGTAGTTTTCAGGGTCCCGTGGGGGTGTGTTAGGGGTGTCACACCCATATGATATCGTTGCCCTCTAAAAAAATGTTTTTGGACCACCCTTATGTACGTAACATATTCCTATAGTTGTCTCTATTTCAAACATACGGATATTCTAGTGTGAAAATTACACAATTCCTGATAAAAATACCACTGGTATTTTTATGTCCTAAGATTCCTGTTGCACATTTTTATTGTTAAGTTCATAAAGTTAAGATAAATGTTTACAGAAACCTTAAAAAATACATAGTATCTATAGTATAGTACATTTACAAAATAACAATATTTATCAAGAGGAAAATGTAACGCAATCCTACATGTAATTATTTACTTGAATTTTTCGCAGTGAGTGTCCCGTATCTCATTTCTAATTTATTAATATTGTTAACATAAAGAAAAATGTTAGGAAATTTATGATTATAATTATAGATTTCCCTAATACTTCTCTTTGTGTTACAATATATTTTTTATTTATTTATACCTGTAATTTAACGTCGTATGGGGGAGAACTAACAGACGTTTGTCTGATAACGCTGTACTGAATTTTGCTTATTCCATTCACTTTCAAATCCTGCACCCTCACCACATATGAATTACTGCTAAACTTTTTCCCTTCTTGAGTATTTCAGGGTTAAAATCGATAGAATGACTTATAGCTTGAAATCCTGTTTTAATTAAAAGATTCATCATCAATGCGCTTGTTGACATTCGACCGGTAATTTTTAAGGTTATGTTCGTGACCAACAACGAAACTAGTACGGGTTTAGCTGGAATAAAAAGGAAATTTTTCACGAAATCTTTTTGCAAGAAAGTTTCCTCTGTTACTTTTCCTTGTTTTGAAAAATGTTATAACGTTTTTAAGCAATCATTTATGCATTTATTATATTTAAAAACAATGCATACGTGATATCTTATGTAAATTTCAAATGTCTATCCCTAAAGGATTTTCGGCTTTGGCCGCCGCGGGCGCTGTCTGCAATATCCGGTAAATATCAAGGTCATGTCCGTACTCAATATGCATTGTAGCTTATTCGATGGAGGACACGTCGGCCATGAAAGTTACCATAGCGACTGTGTCGTCGTCGGGCATCGTGAATTTAGAGTAGATACTCGGAATCGTGCAAGATTTTCTGTTTATATATGTACGTAGTTTATTTATTTCTGTATGCGTTTAGAAATAATTTATCCTTTCAATTTCTTGACAAGCTCAAAGTTGTCTATGGACCGAAAGGTTGATACATCCTTGTAATTTTATTTCTTAATAATAAATGAAAATCAATAGAGATACTGCAACATGTCTATTTTTTTAGATATTCAAATATTCAATAATCTATTTATTTTACCTAAAAAATTTAACTAGAGTCGATCAAGAATTGAGTTTGGTCTTCAAAATTCTTAGTTTTTATATCAATTTGACGGGAAAGGTTCACTTAGGTTTACGTATTTTTCTGTTTTATTGATAATCGTTCTTGAATGAGAGACTCATTCATAAGGGCGACTCTCAATTATTTTACTATACTCTGCCAAGCAGATCGGTGCCAAGTATGCACGTTGGTACTATACCTTCCAGAGTTATGAACCTGAAACGAAAAATTGAATGATTATACATTACAAAAAATTAAACTCTAGGTAAAACGTGTCTCTCATTGTGAGTCCCATATACAAGTCCAGTATTTCTGTCCTCATGTCTTCTTATTATGTCAGACCATTTGTATATTTAATTTAGATTCGTGGAATTCCCTGGTGCAAATTTAGAATTGCGAAGAATTTCATGATTTTACCGTTAGTCCTCTTTAGCCTGTCTTATAATCCCTACATGGGACCTTTTCTCAAATTAGTAGTTAATCAGTTTGATAATCTTTATCTGATTTAGTTTTATAAATTAAATTGTTTTAATGAAGTCAATTCATATAAGAATTTGTTATTTTGGTCATACGGTCCAGTAAAAATAATAATAGTAGATTCAGTTGTCAAGAATCATGCTTTATTCGCCAATTTTATTTAAACCAACGTACGTTTCGACCTTGTTGCAGGCCTTCTTCAAGGTAATACATAACCTAAATTAAGATAATATACGCAGATGTAATAAACCGAAAAACATTTATAATGAACAAAAAAATATTTTAAATTTACCTGTAGTGATATTTATCAAATTATCCAAGACATTTCAATTTTTTGTTATTTTCCAAGAGAAACAACTTTATTTTTGGAGTGAACCAAAATTAGTTTTTTTTTTTTTATTTATTGTTGAAACATTAAAATTTATAAATAGCATAGTTTAAATAGTGTCCTTTAAAACATTTAAAAATTGAAACCTCAAATTTTCGAGGCTCCAATACAATAATTTTACTACATTTTGGTTAAATAGAACAAAACAGGTGTTTTGATTTGGAAGGACAAACATGGACTAACAAAATACATTATGGATGAAGTCATATTTTCATGAGTAATTAAGAAAGGCGGATATTAAAATAGAGAGCCAAATGAAAAGTGCGCCAAAGTAAATTGGATTTAAAAATTGATATAACATTTTTGTTTTTTAAAATTTTGTATATAAATTGGTTATAAAATGGTTTGATAAATTTTATTTATATTTAAAATTTCGGTTTTTAAATTGATTGAATTTTTAATGAATTTATTTATAAAAATGGACTCTAGAATTTTTCGTTTGTGTGTATTGTTTTCACGAGCTAAAATTTTGATATTTTTAATCTCAAAATCAAAATAATGATTGTATTTCCATGCATTTTTTGATAAACCAGTGTTTTGATTGCCTAATTCACAATCTCGTTCATGTTCATAAATGCGAGTTTTTAGTCTCCTGCCAGTCTCACCAATATACATTTTATTGCAACCTTCAACATATGGTGACGAAACTTTTAGTTCAGATTTATTGTAATTTTCATTCCATTTTTTATTTTTAGATGAATTATTATAAATTTCAAGGATTCTTTCTTTGATTAAAACCAATTTCAGGCAAAACTAAAGCGTTTGTAAAAAATAGTTGGGATTTACAAAAAGAGCTTAAAAATATTAAAGTTCCTGATTCACACTCTATAGTTTCACTGGATGTAGTATCTATGTATGATAATATTCCATTAGACCTTGCATTAGATTGTATTGAAGAAAAATTAAATTTAAACCATAATTTAACAAGAATCTCCAAAAATGAATTTTTAATTGCCACTAAAACAGTATTAGACAACACAGTTTTCTCTTTTAATAATAAATTTTTCAAACAAATATCAGGCTGCCTTATGGACTCTCCATTATCCCCTATTGTTTCAAATTTAGTCATGGAAGGTATAGAAAGAAGGGCTCTAAATAAATTAACTTTTACTCCTATTCTTTACAAACGATACGTGGACGATATCCTAGCAATCGTTCCTACTGAAAAAATAGATGAACTCCTTAACACTTTCGACAATATGGAAAATTAAATTAAATTCACTATTGAAAAAGAAGATAATAATTCTATTGCTTATCTAGATTTATTAATTATAAAAACTCCAGAAGGTAATTTAACTACAAATTGGTATAAAAAAATATCTTGGTCAGTTCGTTATTTAAATTATAACTCCCATAATTTATTTTCTCAAAAAGTTGGTCTAATAAAAGGTCTTCTTGATAGATGTGTAAAATTAAGCGATATAAAATTCCGTAAAGAAAATTTAGATCAACTAAAAATGGCTCTCATGCAAAATAATTACCCACTTCAATTAATAAATGAAATTATCAAAGAAAGAATCCATGAAATATATAATAATTCATCTAAAAATAAAAAATGGAATGGAAATTACAATAAATCTGAACTAAAAGTTTCGTTACCATATGTTGAAGGTCTTTCGGAACGTCTTAGAGGTTCTTTAAAAAAATACAATATTAATGTTTATTTCACCAACAACCACACACTTAATAAAATTACTTTTTTTTTTAAATAAAGATAAAGACAATAAAGAAAACTCATCTTGTATTCTACATATGCTAAATTGTAAATGTTGCAATAAAATTTATATTGGTGAGACTGGCAGGAGACTAAAAACTCGCATTTATGAACATAAACGAGATTGTGAATTAGGCAATCAAAACACTGGTTTATCAAAACATGCATGGAAATACAATCATTATTTTGATTTTGAGATTAAAAATATCAAAATTTTAGCTCGTGAAAACAATACACACACACGAAAAATTCTAGAGTGCACTTTCTAGAGCGCACTTGGCACACTTTTCATTTGGCTCTCTGTTTTAATATCCGCCTTTCTTAATTACTCATGAAAATATGACTTCATCCATAATGTATTTTGTTAGTCCATGTTTGTCCTTCCAAATTCAAACACCTGTTTCGTTCTATTTAACCAAAATGTAGTAAAATTATTATATTGGAGCCTCGAAAATTTGAGGTTTCAACAATAAAAAAAAAACTAATTTTGGTTCACTCCAAAAATAAAGTTGTTTCTCTTGGAAAATAACCAAAAATTGAAATGTCTTGGATAATTTAATAAATATCACTACAGGTGAATTTCAAATATTTTTTTGTTCACAATTTTTTTGTTCATTATAAATGTTTTTCGGTTTATTACATCTACGTATATTATCTTAATTTAGGTTATGTATTACCTTGAAGAAAGCCTGCAACAAGGTTGAAACGTACGTTGGTTTAAATAAAATTGACGAATAAAGCATGATTCTTGACAACTGAATTTACTATTATTATTTTTACTGGACCGTATGACCAAAATAACAAATTCTTATATGAACTGACTTCATTATTAATAACAACGGTCGAAGAAAAAATTTCAAAGTGTGGATAATATTCCATGCGCTGAACATAGATAAATTAAATTGTTTTGTTGACTTCTCTCATTTCTATATTTTTCTATGCCTTTCTCTATCTCGATTATTCGCGACAATCCTGAAACCTGTATATTAATTTCAATTCATTTTTATTCTGGCTTTTCTATTTTGTGGATTCTAATGAACTATACTCATTTTTCGAACAAACTCAGTGCACTGTTTTCTAGCCGTGAAATTAATGTTATTTTCCTGACTGCAAACAAGTTTTACCGGTCTTAAAAATTTGAATTTTCAATTTGTCAATAGCAGTTTCGATGTCAAAAGTTTGAATTAAATAGCTATAAATAGTCCTTTAAAAATTAAGCGTTGCCCGCCATCTGCAATTAGTTTTAGGTATGCTCTTTACGGTAGAGCACGAGGTGTAAGCCTCAAGATTCAGTGGTGTGTGATACCCCGTGTGACCGTTATGTAACTTTTCGCGAAAAATTCGCGTCAGCCTAAAGTACTCTATCGCAGCAATTTTACATGAAGATAAAAGTAGGCAACAAGTCGAAAGGAGAATAACCTTAGATAAGCAAAGACATTTTGGGCTCTGCAAAAGGGCCAAGAAAAAAAATTGGAAGCAAGATTGCCCTTTTTGCGAGCGTCTGATGTGCGACGAACACCAGCCCTACGCTTGCGTCGAATGTGTGGGCGAGTGTTGAAAAATGGTTTCAATATTTAAAAAAATAAAATTGTACGTATTTTTGTATAACATATGATACTTTTTTTTATAAAACTATGTACTTTTTTAATTTAAAAAGTCTCTTTTTACAACCGCTATTCATTTAATTTTTGTCTGCAAAAATCGTACATTTCGTTTCACAAGACAAATATTATCTTTGTAACGCACACTGGCCGTTACGAGTCTATTACAAAAAGCAACTATTCAAGAATATCCCCTCAAATTTTCATAAAAAATATTAAATATTAAAAAAGTTACATAATTTTAAGTTGAAAAAGTGACTTTTTCGGACTTTTTTGCTTTGTTTTGCCAGAAAATGGAATTTACCATTTTTTAAAGGGTTATCACGACTAAAACAAAGATACAATCAATTCTCAGAAATATCAAAGATAAAAATATAAATAGTGTTAATAATTCCTTAATAATTAACTTCAAATTCAATTACTCATTTTTAATTAATATGAGCATAACATATAAATATTCCCTATTAGTTTCCTATTAAAATTTCCCTGACGAGGACGCCTAAAAGGCCTCGAAACATGTTGGACCCTGGTAGTATAAAAAAGACTGATAAATAATAAATAAATGAGAGAGAGGTGGTTTTGGATGTCTCTTTCTTTTTTCTCTCTCTTTTTTCAATTGTCATATATCTGTCTCTAATGAGCCGTTTTACAATGTTTTTTGTTAACATATTTCTCTTATTTTAACCAAAATCCTGTTGGATCTCGCGCTTCGCGCTCGGACACATTTGCCTGACACTTTAAGCTCAGTTCCTCTAGGTTTTCACACTTCGTGTGCTCGCTATTGGGCGCTTCGCGGGCTAATACTCTCTTAGTAAGCTTCATCGTTATGACCTGCTTTTGGTTTAATTATGTCAGTTTTACAAAAAAAGAACTAATTTACGTAAGGTTCTATCGACCTTAAGGAACACATTCTCATCAAGACACTCGCGCTTCGCGCTCGATATTTGGTTTCAACATCATGTAAACTCAAAAGTTTGAGCGCGCTTACGGCGCGCAATTTGGTCGTCGCGCTTCGCAACGACCATATGTTATGTTCTTCAGATGAAAATGACTGAATTTGTATTTGATTTAAAATGAAGAAGGAAATTCCTTTACTTCGGCGCATATTTCCGTATCTTTCTAATAAATCATACAATCAGAGAGATTTTTTCTAACTATCTGAAAAGGGAGAAACAAAGTATCTAAGTCGTTTTTGGAACATATATCTTGCTTTTTCATTCATAATCAAACCGACCCCTTGGCTACCATGTGAGTCACTATCTACTCCTGACCATATTTCAAAACTGCCTTTCAGCAACCCATTTTCTATGTTTCTACTATCGCAAACTTTTTTCTTCGTCGCAGGTACACATCAAATATCTAGTTTCCTTGTATGTATAGTTTCTCGTAGTTCTCTTACCTTAAGATCATTCACTCCTCTAGCATTCCAAACACCCAGTCACCATTCATCGCCTGAAACTCGAACTTTACGTTTACCGTGTGTATGCATTTCGTCAATCAAAGTTTCAGTCCATTCCGAGGCTACTTTATTGTTTGTATTATTCATGTTTAGATTGTACACCCAACTATGACCTTTATGCGCGAAATTTGTTTTGCGATTCGAAAATCATGTCCAAGTTAAGTAATGATTCGTCGTACGGTGGATTGTATATAGATGTATATTAAATTTTTTCCTGCTTGAAATATTAAAATAGTTTTAATAATTGAGCTGCAATATTAGAAGTTTGAGGGAGAATTTAAAAAGAATTTAGGAGTCTTTGCACTTAACGCGTGAAGGGAAACGTCATCAGTTTAATTTTCGAGTTTTCAACCACTTTAGTATTTTTAAAGAGAACCCCCCTCCCCCTTATCATAACATGAGTATAAATTTTTATCAAGAAATTTCAACATTATTTGAAGTTTTTTTAGCTTTAGAAATTGTATTTCGGCAATATTATTATAAATTGGTATGAAAGAAAAACTCATCTTTTAAAATAGGCTACAGGCAGGCTCTTCTATTCTATGTCCAATTTCCAAGGTTATTATACTTTAGTTCAAGAGAAAAAATAATCAAGCTGTAAAAATTTTATATTTTGTTTCCTTTCTATCCTCGAAAAGACGACTGACTTCTTGAGACACTCGAGAAGGACTGATTTTTTTTTAGGACAATAGATGACCATATGTTTCGAGTTAGTTTACAATAACGTCGCATGCGAAGTTAAACGTTCGGAATATTGAGTGCTTTAAAAGGATTTTTCCGAGATCATTTCGAAAATTGTTAAAGAAATCTCTGAAATACTGTGACGACTTGATTTATTGGGAGTAAAATTTTTTGAAAAAACGGATAAAAATATTATTATGAAAATCATGTTAAATCCCGAAATTTTACAAAATTTGATGTAACGCCTAGCTAGGCGCAACCTACATTACCCCACCTCTTTTAGGCTAACTCCATCAACTACAAGCAATAGCAATACCGATCTTCTCTGAGTTTGAACCTGAGCATGGTAACTGCGCTACGGTCGGTAAGATAGAAACCGCAAGATACTTAAAGTATTACCATGAGGGGATAAGAACTCAGAGAATAACGATAAGTTAGCACATGCTTGATCATTGGGAGAATGTAATTGCAGACTCTACCGTTATGAGATACTTATAATTATATCCATTATCATGCGAATGTACTTATAATTTTAACAATGTAACAACTAACAAGTTCAAAGTTAAATCGAAACATAGAGAATATAAGTACATACGTGTGACTAAAAACTAAAACAATAATTTTAATGATATACTTTACAACATGAATGTAAAACCTAGATAGTAAGTAAAAGAACATATATAGAGTCAGACAATGCAGTAATCAAAAGTGTCTGACTAGATATATGGAAACACAGTTATGTTAACGTATAAAATCCGAACTCGTGAAAGGTCAAGAGTAGAGGTGTACGATCGCTGGCCTCTGCGGTAGCTATTAGTCATCTCATGCAATAACAAGACTCGCGCATATCAAATGATCCAGAGCCGATCTAGAGAAGACATAATCGGTAACCGAGAGCGTCAACAGAGAGAACTTACATATTTGTCGTTCGCGTAACTTGATACTCATTAGCGAGATTCAATCTTTTGATCGCACGTGCTCTTTCCACTAATGACATTGTACGTGCTATTTACACTTTTGGACAAGCTTTCCACTTTTGACATTGTACGTGCTCTTTACACTTTTGGACAAGCTTTCCACTTTTGACATCGTACGTGACTTCTGCGAAGTCCAACGTGTATATAAACCCCTGCGCAACCCTTGTCAATTGGCTTACGTTCCTGGCAGTCACACCGACAAGTTCGATCTAAAAGTCGCGTGCTTTTAGTCTTACGTTCCCAGCAGTCATACTGACAACTTCGATACACGAATCGCGTACTTCAAGTCTTCGAGAACTAAGTAACGAATCATCAAGTTGTGAACTAAGTCCCTTCGGTTTCGATCGTCGTATGAGTCTAATCCGGGTAAAGTCCGCTGTGTTATACGTCCGTGAAAAGAACTCAAAGAGTGGATTCGGTAGCTGATATAGGACCGTGTATCGCTCTACGGGTTAATTGTGATTGTGAATTCCTTTGCTATTACCCAAACCAACTCTGCGAGAGTATCTTGCCGTTGTCCTCCGATTATAGAGACGCAAGCGACAAACTACTACTCTCTCTTGCCCTTCTACGAATAAGAAGGTACATGTAAGTCTAAATTTATGTAACTGTCAATCTTATCTATTATCTTTATAATAAATCGTTTACTATCATAACTATCTTTTCGTTATTTTGAGCACTGTTTTAACGCAGCTCGCATAGAACTGACAAGAGACAAACGTACCCACAAATAAATAATTGGTCAGGTCTTACCAGCCTGACATAATCAGCTCACTAACCTCCCTCCTTCTAACCATTTTCCAACCTACCCTCGCCTTTAGCTCGGGACGTAACAATCAGTAAAAAAAACCATTAAATTAATCCCTAGAATCTGTCAAAAAAGCCCTAACAAGTCAGCATTTTTTTAGAAAAAATGAAAAAGATTTGGAATTTCTTTCAGACCTTTAAAATCAAATGAAAATTTCTTCGAATAGCTCAATTGAGAGAGGGAAAAAGCTTGCAATGTTTGAGAATTTTTGAGATATATAAATATAGATATATATTAAATTTTTTCCTGCTTGAAATATTAAAATAGTTTTAATAATTGAGCTGCAATATTAGAATTTTGAGGGACAATTTAAAAAGAACTTAGGAGTCTTTGTACATAACGCGTGAAGGGAAACGTCATCAGTTTAATTTTCGAGTTTTCAACCACTTTAGTATCTTTAAAGATTAGGGGGCCCCCCCCATACCATAACATGAGTCTAAATTTTTATCAACAAATTTCAGCATTATTTGAAGTTTTTTAGCTTTAAAAATTTTATTTCGGCAATATTGTTATAAATTGGTATGAAAGAAAAACTCATCTTTTAAAATAGGCTACAGGCAGGCTCTTCTATTCTATGTCCAATTTCCAAGGTTATACTTTAGTTAAAGAGAAAACCAGTGGAAATAGCTAATCAATTAATTAAACCAACGGCCATACCACGCTGAAAAACTCAGTTCTCGTCAGATCACTGAAGTTAAGCAGCGTTGGACGCGGTTAGTACTTGGATGGGTGACCATTCAAGAATACTGACATGAGTGCTGTTGGCACATCGTGGGTGTGGTGAGCCCACACTTGTAGTTATTTATAACTACAAGAAAAGCCTAGAAACACTACCCGAATCGGGTAGTGTCACGCCTACCCTGAAAGGGAAATGGTTTAATGGTATATATATATATATATATATATATATATATATATATATATATATATAATTAATAAAAATTCCGAAGGTCGTCAAAAAATTGTATATTTGTTTTTTCATATGTTGAACATAAAATCAAATTTTGCGAAACGTGATCGGGTCGGCAATTTGTTTAAAAAAATTAATTTGCAAAATTTGCCCTCCATTGCTCCATGAAAATTCAAAACATTTTACAAACTTGAGTGAGTAATTATAAACTCAGTCTCTATTCTGTATTAAATTTGCAAAACGTTCGTGATGCGGCAACATTATTAATTATAAACAAATTAGTATTTTGTTAATGAATTCCCAGCGAAAATACCGAAGGTTTTGCAAGATGTTGTTTCTGCTTTTTTTTATTAAGAAGAGACTATTATATGAGTTGCAAAACTAAATAAATAACGCAAATTATCGTTTTTTAAATTATTGTTTAATTTTTTGCAATTCGACTCCTAAAATTCCAGCGTAAATTGTGAAGGTTGTGTTTTTGGGGAGCAAATGTTAGAAATGTCGAGAATGGAAAATTATCAAATTTGCAAAACGTTGCTCGGCCGGCAATAATATTAAAACTGCAATTTAACAAATTAGTTACTTTTGTAAACTAGCCAAAAATTACAAACATTTTGCAAATCGTACAGACTGATAAACAACTTATTACCAGCGTTATATAACATTTGCAAACTGTTTACAACTTGGTAACATTATTAATTATAAACAAATTATTATTTTGTTAATCACTCCCCAGCGAAAATAGCGAAGGTTTTGCAAAATTTTCGTTCTGCTTTTTTTCATTGAAAAAAGACTATTATATGATTTTAAAAACTGTATGCATAATGCAAATTATCGTTTATTAAATTATTGTAAAATTTTTTGCAATTCGACTTCTAAAATTCCAGCGAAAATTGCGAAGGTTGCGTTTTTGGGTAGCAAAGGTTAGAAATGTCGAGATCTGAAAATTATAAAATTTGAAAAATGTTGCTCTGCCGGCAATAATATTAAAATTGAAATCAAACAAATTAGGTACTTTGTTAGACTAGCCAAAAAATACAAACATTTCGCAAATCGTACTGAGTGATAATTAACTTAGTACTAACATCATATTAGATTTAAAAACTGTTTAGTACGTGGCAACATTGATAATGATAAACAAATTATTATTTTGTTTATGACTCCCCAGCGAAAATAACGAAGGTTTTGAAAAATGTTATTTCTTCTTCTTTCCATTGAGAAGATACTATTATATGATTTGCAAAACTGTATGCATAACGCACATCATCGTTTTTTTAATTAATGTTGCATTTTTTGCAATTCCACTCATAAAATTCCTGCGAGAATTGCAAATGTTGCGTTTTTGGGTAACAAAATTTTGGAAAAGTCGAAATCTAAAAAATATTAAATTTTCAAAAGGTTGTACGACCGGCAAAAATATTAAAATTGCAATTAAACAAATAAGGTACTGTGTAAAACTAGCCAAAAAATACAAACATTTCGCAAATCGTACTTAGTGATAATTAACTTACTACTAACGTCATATTGGATTTGAAAACTGTTTACTATGTGGCAACATTGATAATGATAAACAAACTTATTTTTTTCAAATCATTCCCCAGATTAAATTGGCAAGGTGTTTCAAAATTATTTTTTCTTACTATTGAAGGGTTTCATATAGTTTGTGACGGATTTACTGGTTTTTTTGATTGGATAACGCAATGTGGGACGAATACTACGATCCATTGCATTATATATAATTTTCGAAGGTTTTTCCAGGTATCTTGTTTCTTTAAACAAGTTTTTGAAAGTAGTAAAATAACTGCCGATGTAGAAAAAAAGAGGAAAAATTTAAAGAAAAAAAAACGAGTGACAATATGCGATTCAGTAATTGCGTGAACATTTTTTGATAAGTGAATAATTTTTTTTTTATAATTTTTATAAGGTAACCGGAGCATGAATAAAATTTTTAATTTATTTTGAAAATTAAGACAATTTGAGAAACAATTGTATATTATAAGACAAGTGTGAATAAGTAACGATGTTGCCTTTCCTCCCATGTAACTATTTAGTGTATTGCATATCGAGGGACGAGAGACGACAAAGTTACTTCCGATAACTGAGTTATGAAACCAAAATTTCTATTATAATATTCAGAAATTAAAAAAAAATTTAAATTTATAGTTTCGCTGTTATTGATTGAGATAGTTTACCTTTTTTAATTTTTCCAAAGCCATTCGTGAGTTCGAATGAGAGTATATTTCTCACCTTCAATGTAATCACACTTAATATTTGAGTGAAAATGAAGCTTCGCCGTTCTCTACTTATAGATTTCTCTCAAAGCTTCTAGTGGGAAACAAACTTTGTGGACTATAAACACCGATAACATATAGTACTATGAGACACATATTTTACTTTAGGCTATTCTGAAATTTAAGCTTGAAATTTTAGGACAATTTTCTGTTGATTTATTATCCATATTATATAATCTGTACATAATCCGTATACATTCGTAACACTTGAGAGAATGCTGCCTCGCTGCAGCTTTTGTTGGTGGTAGGGACGCCAGATTAAATTTGCACTTGTTTATTGACCTTCCGAAACAATGGTAGCGTAGAGTGTTGAGAGATTCTTCGTGTTTGCCTCCATACAGCACTACAAAAATTTTCTCTCCAGCATCATCGATTTCGTCAGCAGTAACGTTCTCCTTTTCAAAAACCTTCAATGCATCTGCAGGCCCTCATTTTTTTTAGCAGCGTGGTTATTTTCAATTTCCCTTGATTAAATGACGATGAGGTCGTATCGCACCCACCGAACAGACGTAGTGGTGTTTTTCCTTTTCCCGGCTTCATCAAATACACGTGCTGTTGATGTTCTTTGGCTGACGCACACAGAATAACGAGCAAATCGATGTCCTCTCCGACGATGACAACGTTCTCGTAGTCCGATGACATCTCCAAAGCCTTAGACACTACAAGAGTGTCTGCATCCTCTTCCGCCTGTTCAACTAATACTTCTCGCCGCGGAAATGTGTCCTTTAATTTTTCGATTAACCTTGATTTGTTCCTTTCGTTCGATAGGAACTTTTCTTGCGACACCTGCACAATCATCGAATCTTCAAATATCACGTCGGCTGACGTGGATTTCAATCATCGTCGAAGTCTCTTCGCTGCTTTTGTTTGACTTCGAGACGCATTCTCGGGGTACCCGTCAAACACCACAATCGCAGATTGGTAGTGTTTTTCCAAGTACTCCGCATAATGATCCAGAATGGCCGAAAATGTTTCACCTTTTCTCTAGACTACTCTATGAATTTAGAGGCCACCGTTAACGGCGTACAAAACGTCACTCGACAATACATTCATTACGACCTCTTTCTTTTCTTGTGAGAACAATGAGTACAAAGCAGATTTGGAAGATTTTCACATCCCACGCTCATCAAAGAGTGCCAGAGGATGAGGAGCGAGTTTGAATTCCATGAATTTCTTTAAGTCATCTTGGGAGCTTTTGGTAAAAGAAATTCTTTGGTACAACAGGAAAGGATCAATTGGAACAATATCGTCCGCAATTTTAATAGCTGATGACATTGCTGAGAGTGGGATGACCCTTTTTTTTGAAAACGAAAGCTCGGCAAACGTTTTTCCCACTGCATCCTTCATTCCGGCTTTTCCAACTTCTGCGGCATTAAAGCAATTGATATCCTCGCTACCAACTATATCAGTCCCTAATGACACGATTTTATCGAGGACTTGAAAAGGAGGATGATTCGACAGCCATTGAGTCAATTTTTCGCAGTCCCTGTCGTCCCTTGCGATGTGTGATGGTCTAACATCTACATGCTGCTCAGTGCTTGATGAAAACACTCCGCAAAATCGTTCAACAGCTTCTGATGAAATCAGCTCTAATAGAGATTCCCAATCCATCCAATTAGACTTTTGACATAACGTGAATATTATCTAATTGCTTTCTATCCACTGAGCCATCCAAGCGAAGCGAAACAGCCAGGGTATTTTTTCATAATTCTTGCTCTCGTGGAAAATCAACTTTCACAATGCATTGCAGAAAATCTTTGTGAGACATAGGATTTATATACTGGAGTTCAACGTTCTTTATTTCATACAGTTGAAAGGGTTTTGTAACATCCAATTCTAATGTGTTGCCTAGAATATGAGCTACTTCACATGAAGGCCACGACCACGCACTTAAGGTACCTCGCTTTGCATCATTATACGCTGTTATCATGTAAGAGCCAATTTTATTAGACAACGCAAGATTTTGCTTTGATATTAGTATATCAATTTGTCTCACTTCATTTTTTCAGCAACAGATAATGCTTTAAATTCATCTGCCTTGATGCATTCTAAATGAATCGCTGAACATAAATGGTTATCCATCACACCTGATCTAGGTGTTGTTCCTTTTTCCATACAGATCTTGGGTAAATGACCTCGTTGTGGAGAGTGCAATAAAGCTACATCTTTATTGTTGCAGTAAGCTGAACATCGCACTAAGAATCTCCCTTTTTGTCCAGCTTAAATTTTACAAAACAAATATTCGCTTGAATCTTGTCTGATGGTTTTGTTTTACTAACCACTTGTCCATCTTATTATATTTGTACGTAGACTATCAAAACGAACAACAGAGGCAACCTGTGTACAATAATATTAAATTAGAATTTAAACATTTTCCCAGTGTAATACTTTTCAAAAATCAATTGGTTTATATATATATACGAGAATTTGAGGTTAGAATTTGAAGGTTAGATTACGATTAAACCTATTTATGCTTTTTTTCATTCGATGAAGAATACTACTACTCTAATGCGTGAGAGGGAGAATGTAAAATTAAATGCATTAATAAAATTATAAATACTGTTTTTTTGAATTTCAATTTCATGAGGCAATTCACTAAATAAGCACTTAATTATGGCATAGTGCCCATATCGATATGACAATGTTGTAATTCCAGTTTCCGGGACCTACCACAAGTGAAAGTTACATTTAAGCGAGTTATGACCTATATCATCATAGATGGCTCATTTATTAAGGCCAAATGAATGCCCCTATTGTTCAATGTAATGCTCTGCTTTTGAAAAAAAAACCCAGAAATTACGCTGGCTGATCGCTAAAATGACACGTGAAAATCAGGCAAGCATTTTCTTTATCAAATTTTGTTTACAACATAATTGAGAACTCAATTAGGGCTAATTTGATGGCCTATTGATGGCAGCTCAACGTCAAGCCACCATAACTTCTGGTTTTTCATAATAAATGAGTCCTTAATTACTCTCTAAATTTGAATCAGTGAGAAATGTAGCACTAATTGAAATCAGTAAGGATTTTCACTGAAAATTAGTGAAATCGCAATGATTTAAATTTAAATAGTATGGTATTAAAAGAAATATGATAAAGTCAATACTTGCCTTATTTTCGCGTATCACCTTAACATTCAGCCGGCATAATCCCTGTTTTTTTTAAAGCAGAGCATTAAAATTGGTTATGGGGCAATAAATGAGCCTTTAATGAGCCCTCACATATGCTATGGACAGATTTGCCATGTTTGCATAATTTGTATTTAGGGTGGTTTTTGAGTGGCAGGGGTTGATTTTGAAAAATGTGTTTTTGTGTTTTTTGAGATCCTTGAATGAGCCCTTAATTATGTCATAGGTTAGAACTCGATTCAATATTATGTTCACGTGTGGTTCCGTCAACTTAGCGTTTAGCTAGCGTAATCCCCGTTTTTTTAAAATAGTGGAGCATTAAATTTGGCAGTAGGGCCTTAAGAGAGCCTCAAATGAGCCCTTAATTATAATATAGACAGATTTGCAATTTGTGCGTAATTTGTATTAAGGGTGGTTTTTGAGTGTTAAGGGGGGCTTTCGGAAAATATGTTTTTCTGGTTTTAGAGAGCCTTAAATAAGCCCTTAATTATGTCATAGGTCAGAACTCGATTCAATATCATTTTCACGTGTGATTTCGTCAGCTTAACGTTAAGCTAGCCTAACCCATGTTTTTAAAAAAAAGTGGGGCATTGAATTTGGCAATAGGGGATTAAATTAGCATTAAATGAGCTCTTAATTATGAAATAGGTTTTAGCTCGATTGGAACATGTGGTTACGCCAGGTTAACGTTAAGCTAGCGTGACCCACGGTTTTTTTTTTAATATTGGGGCATCGAATTTGACAATAGGGCATTAAATTAGCATTAAATGAGCTCTTAATTATGAAATA
>CAKNYM010045700.1:0-20786 GCA_932195095.1 Andricus curvator | reverse complement strand
AAGCTAGCGTAACCACATGCTCCAATCGAGCTAAAACCTATTTCATAATTAAGAGCTCATTTAATGCTAATTTAATGCTCTATTACCAAATTCGATGCCCCAATATTTAAAAAAAAAACCGTGGGTCACGATAGCTTAACGTTAACCTGGCGTAACCACATGCTCCAATCGAGCTAAAACTCTCATTAAATTAGCATTAAATGAGCTCTTAATTATGAAATAGGTTTTAGCTCGATTGGAACAAGTGGTTACGTCAGCTTAACGTTAAGCTAGCGTAACCCACGGTTTTTTTTTAAATAGTGGAGCATTAAATTTGGCAATAGGGCATCAAATTAGCATTGAATGAGCTCTTACTTATAAAATAGGTTTTAACTCGATTGGAACATGTGGTTACGTCAGCTTAACATACCTGGATATGTCGTTTGATTTCCAGCTTTAATTTCTAGGTGTGCGAAATTCGTATTGCCGAACGCCTTCGCTTGGATTTTTGCACCTGCGAAACAGGAACCTCGTCAGCGCTTTACGGAAGTAAGGTGCTTCGAAGTCTTTTATGCTTCCAAAAAGAAATTTTCTTTTAATTTTCAATTCGTATCAGAACTGATGCAGGTTGGAATTTTCAACGTTAAGTATCTATGAATTCCAACCTTTTTTTATTTCATAGAGAAGCGAGCATTTTGGCGTTACGAATTTTCGCTGAGTGGACACGTGATGTTGTTTTGGTATCACCACGTGCTCGTGCTGTCAGATTATGGTGGGTAGCAAGTAGGGTGAGGAGCGAGAGGGACTTATGGGAGGATAGCGTGGAAATAGGAAGAAAAGAGAAGAGAGTCGAGGTGCGTTGAACTGCTATTGTCATGATGTATGATGCGGCTATACGCAAGAAGGAGACGCGCATATGACGAGAATATAGGGAGGACGGAGGAGGCAAGACCCTGTGTGAAGCATAGAGGCTTGAAATTGTTGCGGCAGCGTAGCTACATGCAAGAAATGAGACGGCGATGTTTAGAGCATCGAAAAGAGAGAAAGATGGAATGGGTGCCTCGCGCGCGTGTGTGTGTGTGACTGCCCGGCATAACGAGTGCAAACACACCCTTGTTCCTTTTGGACCTTTACAATGTTCTTAATCTAGGTTTTTAGGAATCGATCCCTCTGAATTAATCTACCCTTCCCTTAACCCTTTAAGGACCAAGCCTTGATCCCGTTGAATAAAAAATCTGAAAAAATTCAGGAATAATGTATGGTCATTTTTTGATCGATTTTTGCAAAAAAAATTTTTTTCAATATTTATAATTTTCTCAGTTTTTATTGAGTATACGATAACTCATAACCACCTCACGAGATGCGGAATAGTCCACTTCAATCTAATGCACGTATTTATTTTGCAGAATTCTAAGCTTGTTACCTGAAAATTAGGAAAATCGAAAATAGTGAACGTTGCTCAGCTGCAACAGTGGTCGTTAAAGGGTTAACTCGATTCAGTATAATGTTTCATGGCCATTTTTATTTCTGGCCTAGGCCCAGGTTCGCACCATCCATTAAACACATACACTCACCCTCTTCCGCAATTCACCCTCACATCATTGAGTGGGTTGGGGGAGAAACCCTAATTTTTAAGTACCTGTAAAAAAAACATATTTCCATCAGAGAATAATTTTAATTATTGATTAAAATTATTCTCTTAAGTCATTGCTCTCCTCATTCACAAGTTGGCTCGCTACTTCTGCTTGTAGGTTTTAATTATATAGCTCGTTTTGCTTGTTCCAAAATTGAATTGTATATCCCCCCCTTTTTTTTTTAAATTTAAAAATACTTTTCCTTAACTGAAAATTTAACTATTTTTAACCACTAGAAAGAGAATGTCCTTTTCTTGGTCCAAAATTAACCTGTTTGGTTGAAAATTCATTTTATCCGTCTGAAAATTCATTTTTTGTCGTTGTTGAAAATTTATTTTTCTAATTGAAAATTTAACTATTCTATTTTTGGTTGAGAAAAATTATATTTTTAGATGAAAATTCATTTGTGGTCGAAAGTGTAACTACCCTGTTGAAAATTGATGTCCTTTTTTTCATTTATAATTTAAATTATATGCCTTAAAATTTAGGTACTATACAAAAATTTAGCCTCTGTTATAGAAAATTAATTCTTTTTAGTATAAGATACAGCTGAAAATTCATCAGTTCGGTTGAAAATTAATTTCTTCAACTGAAAGGTTAACTGGCACGTACTTTTGGTTCTATTTGTGGGGTAATCTTGCGCAGGGTTTTCTCCCATTCTATGAGTGTGTGTACGCATCCATGCTCATTAGCGAGGGACTGACCGGGAGTGGGGATAATCGTGGGCATCAGTCGACTTGCTGGATCACGGTGTCGCGGGTCTTAATTAGTCTGCCTCCCACGATCACGCGCATAAATGTCGGAGGGTCGTTCTGGTTGCAGGTCTCGTGGTTCGCGAGTCGAATTCTAACGTATGATTGCGGGAGTCAGAGGGTGAAGGGGGAATTATCGGTTCTTCCTCGTCCCCTGATTTCCGCAATCTCGGAAGTGCAATGAAGTGAAGAAAAGGGAAGAAGTGAAATTAAATAAAAGTGCAAAGGGGCAAAAGAATAAAAGAACAGAAGTGGAGCTAAATAAAAGTGCAAAGAAAAGGAACAGAAGTGAAGCTAAATAAAAGTGCAAAGAAAAAGGAACAAAAAAAGGAATGTCCTTCTCAAAGATCGAGTTTTTAAGGGAGATGAATAGGTGGCTCCTGGAGGCGGGGGAGTCATCTTCCCTGAGTAGGGAGCGACGTGTAAGGGGCCCACCCTTACTACCCTCAAGAAGGCATATCCGATGGATGGCGTTGGCCGACGAGGAGACCGCGGCGCACAGTGGTCCGGATGGGCGAAAAGGTGATCAAAAGTCAAAAAAAAATTTTTTATGAAATATTGGTGCCGATCTATTAACAAGTATCTAAAGTACATGACACTACAAAAATAATTTTAAAAAATTATTATTTTAAACAATTTTTCAGGTTTCAAAGTTCAACAAATTGGAGAAATCCGTCTCAACGCCTCATGTTACCCATATATATCTCAACTTTAGGAGCTGCTGTATTAACATCAGTAAAAAATATTTAAAAAATGGTTATACATAATTCTAGTGTATTATCTCCTTCAAGTGATTCACGTGTTAAAAATTTCATATTTATTAATATTATTAATTATTTTTATTAATGTTTTATGGGTAGAAATATTTCTCATTTAATCAACTTTCGATTGAAAAAAAACATTAAGTTGCCAGTCTTTGCCACGAAATGTGGAAACGCTAAGTTGTTTTGAAAGAATTAATTAACTCATTTCCATGAAAGATTTTTGCGTCAATTTCCGACTTTTCAAATGGGACGCTAATTACGAACGCCACACAGGCTGGATTTTGCGCGCGTTGAGGCGCGTGTTTGCCTATTATAACAATTTTATGAAATAGTGATCTTAATTTACACAGTTTTTAGTATTTTGCTATTTAGATATTCAATATTTTATTTAGTTAATGTTTCTTTTTGTAAATTAATTTATTTTAAACAATCATTAAATATAATTTAAAAAAATATAAAGCAAAATTTTCTCACATGGTAACGGCTACGTTTTCTTAATAGAAGTGAAAAATAAAGGTGTTGGAGGTAATTCCTATAATGGACCTGTTACCTGGGCATTGTGGCAGGTGCCTAAGAGATCTTTAACCGGATAGTGCTAGCACCAGTGAGGGCCGAGTGAAGAATTTGAGGATTCTCTACTTTAATTTAAATTAATTATTTTCAAACAAAATTGAAAATAACACGAGGTAACAAAATTTTGTTTATCATCAATTGATGGAACATTTCCGTATGTTTTTTCCGTATAATACAAACTTGAAGGCGAAAATGTTTTTTTTTTTCGTGGCTTACAGAAAAACCGGTTTAAAAAGTAAAAAAAAAACACGCACTTTTTTACTGTTTCTTATAACTTGCATCAAGCAATTCGGAAATGTTATAGCTTTCTAATTCAAAATAGCCATATCCATTTTCTCACGTTTTTGCACCTGCGCAATATGATTTTTACATTTTTTATGTGATATTGAATATTCAATCTTTAATATCTCCGAAAATATTGATCCTACGGAAAAGGAAAGATTAGTTTCAGAATCTGCGCTTCAAAATACAGAAATAAATATCATAAAAATCAAATAAACACGAATTTTGTAAAATTTTGTAACATATAGTGTAAATGATTTGTATATATGTTTAACCTACAAAAATGCGTACAATTTGAAAATTTTAAATTTAAATATCTATGCAATGTTCACAGAGTAAATTTAAATAAATGTTTGTGTATTCTTTATTTGCTTAAATAATTATTATTTCGTCAGTACTGACTCAACGTTCACTCGGTACAACTAAATAAGAGGTTCGAAATCAGGAATTCGAAAAACTATTATAAAATAAATTTCGTGCTCTTATGGTTTTTTTTCAATTTTGCCAACGTATTAGATTTGCTATTTTGAATTTTGATCTTTTTATGACATATTTAAAACCAGCAACCTACGCAATGTTTCTTAAATGGATTTCATAAAATTGTAGTCATATTTAGAATGTGTTAGCTGACATATTGGGTCCGCCATTTTTAATTTTGAAAACAGATTTGGAATCAGGGCCCCCAAAAGTATTTACAAAATAAATTTCATGTAAATCGGATAATATTTCGACTTTTGATCACCTTTTCGACCATCCGGACCACTGTGCGGCGGCGAGTATTTTCGAGTATTTTTGTAGAAAGCTTACTTCTGGTTTAAAAACGCAACTGTCTTCTGGAAAATTCTACTTTTTGGTTCAAAACTTAATTATTTATTTGAAAGTTTGACAATTTATTTAAAAATTTGTTGAAAATGTGTTTTGATAAATGATTCATATATTTGATTGATGATGGAACTATTCTATGAGAAGTCGTCTTTTGTTTTAATTCAACTAATTGAAAACTTGTTTTTTGTTGAAGGTCAGTATTTTAACTAAAAATTTAGTTATTCCCATTCGAATTCTAAAATTATCCTTTTTAAATGAAAATTCTGATATTTGGTAGAAAAGTAAACCTTTTGGTTAACAATTTATCCATTTTGGTTGAAAATTTACGTAATTCTAAAAAAAAATCATTTTTTCTGTACAAAATTATCTTTTCCTTGAATAGGTTTTGGTTTTCAGAAATAATTATTCCAGTTTAAATGATGGAATGAATTATTGAAAAATGGCCATTTATCACGTGTAGCAAAAATACAACTATTGACTGATATTTTACAATAAGTTACCTTTGCTCGTGTCAAATACAAATCTTAATTCTACTGAACATGTCTGGCTTTGGTAAAATAATAAAATTTTACATTTATAAATATTAAATTTTTGTCAGCTTCATTACACACACAAATGTGAAATTCCTTGTCACTGCCATTCAATTGAAACTGAAATTCTTAATTTTGTCTGTGAATTTGGTAATATTCTTTCATTCGAGTTTTTTTTAATTACCCATTCGGAATTTAGGAAAAACGAAAACAATGATTTCGATATTTTCGTGACACACCTATTTTTTTAGAGAAAGATTAATTCTGAAGTTAAGATATTCATCAATTATCAAAAATGTTGTCCTTGCATTTCTTTTTTATTATTTTAGATAATACATACTATGGAAATAACAAAAATGTTGTACTCTAGATTAAAATAATGACTTTTAAAAAGCGTGATGCTTAATTTAAAAATTATTAATGTTTAACGATTTATTTCTACGATCCTGATTTAAGAATACTTCAGTTTTAAACTAAGTTTGGGATGGCATAGTTTCTAAGAATTCAATTAGGTTTGGATTCATTATTTTTAAAGCTTCTAATCAGAAATTACATCATTTTTAACGTTTTTTTTTTAATGATGAAACTTACAATAGGCTTACAATATTCAAAATTCTTCTAATTTGACCGGTGAAAATGACTGAATGTTTTCTTCTGCAGAAATCTCATATATTCCTTTTTTCTGATAATAAAATCTATCCAATCACCTTGAACATCATTTGATACTACATGATAATGATAACTCCTAATAATTTTTATCATCCTTGAAATTTCTATAATTTCAATTCAAAATTATAGATTTGAATGCGCAATTCTGAAATATATAGTTTAATTTTCGAATCCTTGTCACAAAGTTATTTAGCTTCAAAAATTCAAATTCGCAAATATTTGTTTCAAAGGTTCTCAATTTTTAAATGCTCAATCAGGAACGTTTCTAACTTTTTAATGCTTAGTTTGTTATGTTAGTATTGTTATCCAGATAAAACTAATTTCAAATTTAGAGTTCTTGACGCTTATTAGAATTATTAAATTTTAACGAGCGTCAAATTTGAGCTTAATTAGCTGAAGAGGTTTCCCGTTTTTTATATTTTCTATTTAAAAGCAAACATTCGGTTTTTGTGCGGATACTATCATCTTCAACGGTTTATGACTATTTTAATATAAGTTATGAAAATGTAGTCCTTAAGATAAAAAAAATAATAATTGAGAAACCTTTAAATCTTGGAAATCTTATTGAAATTCCATCAATCTTTGAAACACTTTTTGATACCCCTTGAAATATCATGAAATCACTTATATCTTTACAATCCATTGAAATCCAATAAAATCCCTTGAAAATCTGTGAAATAAATACCTTGAGAACTTTCAATATCCCTTAAAATCATTGAATCGTTTGAAAATCTGATTAAATCTGAAAAATTTCTTGAAATTCTTGGAAGTACCCTAAAATATTAAAATTCTTTAAAATCTTTTAAAAAACCTTGAATGCGTTTAGGCACTTGGAAATTTCTGGGAATCTTTTGAAATGCCCTAAAATCTTCAAAATTCCTAAAATCCCTTTAAAATTCTTGAAATCTATTAAAGTGTTTGAAATCCATAAAAACATAAATTTCATTGAAATCCCGTCAAAATACATGAAATATGATGATATTTCTTGAAATATCTTAAAATATTTGAAGCCCCATAAAATCCCTTGAGTAAGTAAGTATACCATTAAGCCATTTCCCTTTCAGGGTAGGCGTGACACTACCCGATTCGGGTAGTGTTTCTAGGTGGATAGTTTCTTGTAGTAAATAACTACAAGTGTGGGCTCACCACACCCACGATGTGCCAACAGCATGCAGTATTCTCGAATGGTCACCCATCCAAGTACTAACCGCGCCCAACGCTGCTTAACTTCAGTGATCCGACGAGAACTGGTTTTTTCAGCGTGGTATGGCTGTTGGCTGTTGAAATATTTGTAAATTTTGGAAATCATTTGAAATCCCCTTGAATCTTTTTATATCTTCCTACAATCTTATAAATCCTATGGAATCGTTTCTAATCTTTCGAAATTCAAGGAAATTCTTTAAGGCCGTTTATTAACCGAAATATTTGCAATTTGAAGTTATGAAATCTTTGAAAACCTACGAAATTCTTCAAATTCTTGTGAAGCTCATTGCAATTTATATAAATAATATAAAATGTTTAGAAATTTTCTAATGTTTTAAATGGTTTTTGTTTCTTAACATTCAATATCTGAACAAAACATTTTTTTTCAGGTATAGAATTTTTTATTTTAAATTCTTTTGACTTAAAAACTTTTGGTAACCGGGAAATGATCAGAAACTTATTTTTAGAGATCACAGTGAAACAGTTATATTCAGAATTTGACTGCCAATAAGAAACTTATCAAGCGCATAGCGCGTGTACATCATGATTGCAATGAACAATTGGTCAATTTACTTAGTCACAGATTTCTATGTGTATAAAATTTTCCTTGAAAATTCATTATTTTCTTTGTTGCTGTAAATTTATTTTTCAAATTGAAACTTTAACTATTTTTGGTTGAGAAGAATTATATCTTTAGATGAAAATTTATATGTTTTATTGAAAATTTGACCTTTTGATTTAAAGTTAATGTACGTTTTTAGAAAACAATCCCTTTTTTTTCAAACTTAACTTTTTCGTTAAAAGTTGATATTTTTCAGTAGAAAATTCAATCTTATTGATAATTCGTTTCCTTCGTTTAACATTCATCTTCTATGGTTAAAAATTCGACCTTTTGATCGAAAGTTAATGTATTTTGTTACAATTTTAGCTTTTTGGTTAAAACTGAACTATTTCGTTGAATTTTTATTGATTTATTTCATTTTTTTGAAAATTCAATTTTTGTTGTTGTTCAAAACTGATATTTTTCACTAGAAAATTAATTTTCTTGGTTGATAATTCATTTCTTTGGTTGGGGATTTAATTATTAACTTGAAAATTCGTTCCTCTTTTTTTTTATTGAAAATTGATTTTTGGTGTTAAAATTTAACTATTCCATTTTTGTATAAAATTTATCCTTTTTTTTTAGTTGGGAATTAATGTATTTTGTTAAAAATTTGTTGTTTTATTGGTAGTAAATTCATCTTTTGGCTTAAAAATTAATTTGTTTGAAGCTCCATAATTTTAGTTAGAAATTCATTTCTTTGATTGAAAATTGAATCGTTCATTAAATATTCGTTCTTTCTTTAGTTGAAATTTAATGTTGGAAAATTTATCTTACTTAGGTAAAAATTGAGAATTCTTCTTCTTTTGGTTAAAACTTGTTTTAATTGAAAATGTAATTCTTCCAATTTTTTGTTCTTAATGTATCTTCTTCAGTTCAAAGCTCAATTTTTTGGTTAAAAATTTAACAATTTGATTAAAGCTTCATTTTTTTAGTTGAAGATTCATGATTTCAGGAAAAAAAAATAATTATTTTTTTTGGTTTTAAAATTAATCTTCTTGATGGAAAATTTATCTTTTGGTTGAAAATTAAAATTTCTACTTTTGAAAGCTAATTTTTGCTTTGTGCTATTCATCTGACCGAATGTTCATACTTCTAGCTTCCTTTTGAACTACCCGGCGTGGTCTCCTGCCCCGGAAAGGGCATATCGTCCCGTTCCTTTCTTCGAGGAGCTTGGTTGGGCATGGCCCTTACAATGTTTACTATAGTTTTCGACCCCCCGCCCCTACACTAGGGTGAAGTGGGTGCAGAAGTACTCCTGGGACGAGGTCGAGTTTCAGTACTCGATGAGAGGGTACTGGGCTACGGTAAGGCTATTGCCCTTTTTGTTTTATTGTATTCCCTTCAGTCTCTCAAATATTTTATTCCTCAACTCTCTTCTTTGCTTTCAGCGGGACAACGTTCATCCCTACACGCAGCTGCTCTCGGAAGTTGATACCTTAATTCTATGGCAGGGATGCACATGGCCCAGCGTGGGCATCGATTCCTGGTGAGTATGCAAAGAGTTGCTTGGGCCGAAGGAGTGAAGGGATGGGAAAAGGGAAATTTTTCCTTTTGTTTTTTTTCAGCTTCCTTGCGGAACTGTCCGCAGTGCCGCCGCCGCACAGTGGTCCGGATGGCCGAAAAGGTGATCAAAAATCGAAATATTATCCGATTTACATGAAATTTATTTTGTAAATACTTTTGGGGGCCCTGATTCCAAATCTGTTTTCAAAATTAAAAATGGCGGACCCAATATGGCAGCTAACACATTCTAAATATGACTACAATTTTATGAAATCCATTTAAGAAACATTGCGTAGGTTGCTGGTTTTAAATATGTCATAAAAAGATCAAAATTCAAAATAGCAAATCTAATACGTTGGCAAAATTGAAAAAAAACCATAAGAGCACGAAATTTATTTTATAATAGTTTTTCGAATTCCTGATTTCGAACCTCTTATTTAGTTGTATCGAGTGAACGTTGAGTCAGTACTGACGAAATAATAATTAGTTAAGCAAATAAACAATACACAAACATTGATTTAAATTTACTCTGTGAACATTGCATAGATATTTAAATTTAAAATTTTCAAATTGAACGCATTTTTGTAGGTTAAACATATATACAAATCATTTACACTATATGTTACAAAATTTTACAAAATTCGTGTTTATTTGATTTTTATGATATTTATTTCTGTATTTTGAAGCGCAGATTCTGAAACTAATCTTTCCTTTTCCGTAGGATCAATATTTTCGGAGATATTAAAGATTGAATATTCAATATCACATAAAAAATGTAAAAATCATATTGCGCAGGTGCAAAAACGTGAGAAAATGGATATGGCTATTTTGAATTAGAAATCTGTTTTCCACATCAAAACAACCAGCATAAGGTAATTTCAAATGAATAATTACTTTTTATCATGTATGACAGACTTCAAAAAGATGATGATAACGATAATTGTCAAAACCGTTATTTGGCAGTGTATTGGACAAAATTTGGCACTGGAGTCAATGCCAAATCGTCAAGGAGAAAAAGAGCCTTGAATATTTACCTTGGGCACAAGTTAAGTACTCCTAAATTTTTTTCTTAGTTTGTTAATATACTCTTACTTCTGCTTTGTAATTTAAAATGTTTCTACAAAACCTTTTATTTGGGAAGTTTTTTTTGTCTGAATTATTTTGATGGAACGTCCGTCTTTGGTTAGGATTTATCAACTATATGATTAGATTTTCAATATATGAAAATTCCATTGTTGAGATTTTACGAAAAATGAAGAAAATTAAAATAGTTATTTGTGATACAAGTGCGCAAAATAGGTGATTGCGTGCGAGTGTGAATATTGCAACATAAGCCGGAGGCAAATGATGAGTTACCAATCACCTATGCGCACGTGTATCACACGCTATTTTTTACAACGCCCGTCCGAAAAAGTTGTTAGGAGGAGGTAACGAAAAATACTAATTTTATATTGCATAGAGTGGAGTAAAGAAATTTTTTTGAAAAAAAAACTTGAAAAAAAAAGGTTTCAAAAAAATATTTTTTTCAAATGTTGGGAAAAAAATGTTCTGAGAAAAAAATGTTGTGCAAAAAAATGTTTGAAAAAAAATTTTGTGAACAAAAATTTTTTTAAAAAAATTGTGACAACAAATTTTGGAAAAAAAATGTTGGAAAAAAAATTTGAAAACAAAAAAATTTGTTAAAACAAATTTTTTGGAAAAAAAATTATTAAAAAAAAATGTTGGCGTTTGTGTTCTTTTACCGGGGGGGGGGGGGGGGGACAAAACCCTAAAAACAAAACTTCAATCATTAAAACATTTGTTCAAGTTAAATCTAAATTTATTTCAAGAAGATACCAACACCAGTGTATAAAGTTACATATGCCGGTGTCTAAAGTACCTCATCTCGAAAGAGCGCATGCGCAACTTTTTCATCAGTGCGTAAAGTAAGCCATCTTCAAACTGCGCATGCGCGAAAATTATTCGCACACAGTCTGCTCAAATAAGGTCCTTTAGGCACAATTTAGAAGCATGAAAACGTCAACTTTAGAGGTGGGTGTTGCAAAAATTGAACTTTCGATTGTTGGAAATTGGATAAAATTGAATTTTCAGCTGTTGCAGCTGGAGAGAATTGAAAACTGAAGAAATTTAATAATTTGATTTTCATCTATTGGGAGCTCGGATGAGATTTTAATTTTCAACCAAACGGAAATTTATCGATGGCGACCCGTTTTCGAAAAGATCAACTTAAATAAATTTTGTTTTATGGCTTAGAATTTTTGCTTAATAAATTCATTTTCAAAAATTGTGACAACGATAGTTGATAGCGGCCTTTTCCAGCTCTCCGGTCCAGCGTCCGCCCTGGGTCTGATTATTTACAACTAATTGAAAAGGACCCCCTCGCTTTAAGAACCTCTCTCTTTCTTTTCCTCCCTTTTGATTGATTCTCGGGTCAATTTATCCTCTTATTCTGTTTGACAGAAGGTCTAAAAAGTGAAAATTAACGTCAGTCATCCGTGCTATACGAACACACAAATATTCATGCACATACACTAAGCATACGGCTTACATGAGTCTTAGCTTTAACATGGTTGCAGTGTCTGCGTTGGCAGTCCAATCGTCGGCCTTGCTGTGAGCGGGCTGGAGTGCGGTAAGGTTAGTACAGCAACACTAGGCGACACAGCAGGTATCTTCTCACAAGCAGAGCTGCTCATGCTTATCGATGGTCCTTGACTTGTTGAAGGTTCTTCGATTTTAATGCGAGTTTCTCCGTTGCTCTCTGAGGGTTGCTCAATTTTGACATCGGTTTGGTTGTAGCTAGCTTCCCTTAGACGATTCTTACGGCTGTGATAACACACCGTGGCGACTTCAGCGCTGGCATAAGGGTGGTAATAGCAACAGCGTAACCCAATAGCGAGTAAGGCCAGGCCGATATAAGAACCCTGGATCAGCGTCAGATGATGGGGCTCGACTCGACGTTGTATGATTACCTTGCTGATCTGTTATTCTAAGTCGTCCAAGGATCTCTCGTTGGTGGAAAAGGCTTCATCCTTGATGGAGGCATCCCCTAGGTGTTGCTCTTCTTCTTCGTCCTTCATGGTGGAAAAGAGGAGCAGGGAAATCAAGAGCCAGGTGTGGTTCATTTTACCTAAAAAGAGTTTGCGTTAGACTTTCTCTTCGGGAGTGGAAGGAAGTCCAAGACAGGATAAGCCTCGTTACCAAAAGATACAACAAGATGCGGTCAAATGCCTCAATAAATTTTTGCCTTTAGTTGTTGACCATTGGACAGGGAGTTAATTTTCAAAAGGCATATCCTGTCTTCGGATTCTTCCTTGAGGTTAGCAGCGAACGACCCTGATTTTGTTCTTAAGCTTGAAGAACCGGTCGCCACTGTCGGTTTCAAGAATCACGTAATTCTTCGTAGTGAATCCGACTATCGGATAGGGTCCCGTGGCTCTAGTATCGACTTCGACATCCCCAATTACCCTTAAAAAAACGTAAGCTTGGTCTCCGAGTTTTCCGTAGGACAAGGATGGTGAGAGCTCGCCACACCGGAATTTTTATTTTATGTTCTTTATTTAGTTTCCTAAATCGGCGCAGTGTTCCAATCAAAAACTAATTCAGTGACGAAGGGTGGCGCTAACTTATTCTTTTCTCTTCTTTGTAGGATAGGGGTGACGTAAGTCCACCACACCAGAATTTTTATTATATTTTCATCGAAATCAATCGGTTAAAGCGGTCTAGGATTAGGACGATCCTCAGCTAGAACTCAGTGGTCAGTTTCTAAGGGAGGAACTATAGTGAACCACACCGGAATTTTTTATTTTATTTTTATTTCCTAGGCCTGTGTGGTATCCCTAATCCAGGATTTCTTCTGGTTCCATGATAACCGTATCATCATCAGAGATATCGCCGTTTATGGGTCCTGCGAGGGAAGCGACTTCGCGGTCTGCGTACTCGACTGCGTGATTGAGGTGGCTTTCTTCCAAGAAGGCACATCTCCTTTGCTGAAGGGCTTCTTCTAGTTCCAGATCAATTGTCACGATCGGTCCAGTTGGATTCGTGTTTGCAGCTGCAGGTGCCGGATTTATGGGTCGAATCGTCGGCCGAACTACGCACACGGGGACTACCCTTTCAACGGGATGAATCAGACCAATGTATATGGCCGCTCTGAGAGTTTCATCAGTTGTCTTGTGGTTTCCACCGGACCTTCTCCCTCTTTTACGAGGTCGCGGTGAGGGGTCTGTATTTTCCGGAGGATTCGTGGTAAAATTGCTAACCTTTCTCTAATCATAAAAACAGAAGGCAATGAGGTTGCGTCGGTCAGCTGGGCCTCGAGGCCAGAGCGGGCGAATGGTGGGAAAGTCCGAACTGAAATTGAGTAGTTTTAGCCCGGATCCCCTTGCGGTGATTATCCGTGAAGGGAATAGTGGTGCGCCTGAATCTCGACGTGGCAACAGAGCCTGTGGCTACACGTACGCTCACAGAGCTGGAGGGTTACCGGGGAAGAATTGGAAGCTAGTTCCAATTCGGATCTTGAGGTACCACTCTTCCCTACGGATTAAAATCAAGGTCAAAATTAAACACTCTCAATCTGGCCTTTCTTTGTTTCCTGTCCGTGAAAGAAATGGCGGAGCCACTGAATCTCGACGTGGCAACAGAGCCTATGGCTACACGTACGCTCACAGAGCTGGAGGCTTCCCGAGTCGGAATCGGAAAATAATGTCCAATTCAGACTTTACGGTACCACTCTTTCTAAGGAAAAGATAATCCGCAGTTGGATGACATGCAACTTTTACTTCCCTCGATAGATCATAAAATTCTGATCATAAATAAACAAACAAGCAATTTGAACAGAAACGGAATATAGGTGGAAGGCACGTAGAGACCTGCTGAATTCTTAGTGGCTCCCTGACTGGGCTTGCTTTTAAAGTTTAGTCCGGGCCTCTGCCTGGTTCAGCAGTTTTTCGAAAAAGGACGAAAATTGGCTACGGCTATTGAACCTTTGAGTCTCAAGTCTCTGGAGCTCGAGGTTCTCCTTTGGGACCTTGGGGGTTACGAAAACAACCGATCCGGGTTCAGGTTTACGAACTTCGGTTTTTACAACGACAGGGTTTTTCTGTCGTTTTGCCCGTAATTTGATTCCTGCACGATTTCTTGGCTTATTTTTAGCATTACTGCTGCCCGGAAGATTAGGCATTTTTATGCCGTACCATAATTGAGAATGATGGCTGTCTCGCACAAAAATAATTCTTGAATCAAACGCAATGTAGCCAAATCAAAAATACCGAGCAAGTTAATGCGAGGTCCCCCGGCAAGTTAATGCCACGGGTTTTTGATTTAACCTGTAAGTACTTATTTTTCAAAAGTTCATTCGATTATTGACATTGTAGCATTAATGCCATAATTACAATTGGTAACAGTCCGCATGAGAATAGTTCTGGAACAAAAATCCGGTATCTCGCTAGATAGCGAAATACGGCCGAATCAAAAATACCGAGCAAGTGAATACGAGGTCCCCCGGCAAGTTAATTCCACGGATTTTTGGTTTGATTTGGTGGCACTCTAGCCAGTTAAGGCGTGAGTACGAGGTTCAAGCCTTATTCTTGTATGTAAACTTGAGAAACGCCATTCCCAATTAAAGAAATAATCGAAAAGAACCCTTGAAATAAGTTCCAGTATTTTCGCTAAAAAGCGGAAAAACTGTCAAGTTAAAAATACCGAGCAAGTTAATGCGAGGTCCCCCGGCAAGTTAATGCCAAGGGTTTTTGATTTAACCTGGAAGTACCTATTTTCCAAAAGTTCATCCGATTATTGACATTGTGGCATTGCTACCATAATTGAGAATGCTGAGTCACACATGAAATTCTGAAATTATAAATATAAAAAATTTTCGGACGGGAACATCTATAAGACGGCCCAGTGTGAATACAATAAAAACATAAGGAACTATAAGCAGGAAGATTGGAGGGGCTTCTGCGAGGAATCGAAAAACATTCCGCAAACAGCGAAGCTCCACAAGATCCTGGCGAAAAATCCGGAAGCTCGCCTCGGGCTCATAAGGCTCGATAATGGTGAGTTTGCCGAAGATGAAGAAGCAACGCTGAATCACCTGTTGCCACCATCAGTTTGTCACGTACGATAAAAACACTTTTATTCCCTAAATATAATCCCCGGTAAAAGCTGTCTAAACTTCCGCGAAAATAAGAAAATTCTGGTATTTTGATTGCCCGTTGGGGGGAGGGGGAAGCTTCCCCTAAACTGAAGGAAGGGCGAGAGATTCGTCTTTCCTGTATTTTATTTTTGTTGTAGGTTGGTACCACTACTCTCGGACTGAGAGTTGTTGCCCACTATTCTAGAAAAGGGGTTTCGCGAAGCAGGTCGTATCGATAATGATTTTATACCATGAATTGTTTCCCGAACACAGAGTTTATTTAAAAGAAAACAACATGATAACAAATAATAAAAGAGAATAAAGATAAACAGAAAGGGCACGCTCTACAATGGGTAGAACGTGTCAGACATGTGGAGAAAAATATAAGCAAAAAAAAAAGATCGACACAGATCACCGTAAGATGTCCTAAATCTACCGCTGTTCATTGAACACACACATCAAAGAAAGAAAAAGGAGCCAAAAGGAAACAAAGGTAATTTTGGTTTTCCTAAATTTTTCTTGGTGCCAACAAACCGGGCAAAAAAAACTTTTCGTTGCGTGGATTGGCCAATCCACTCTAGTTCTTTTAAGGTATTCGCGAAACACACAAACACGAGCGAACACCTGTCACTTTTCGTGAATTCGCTTTTACGGCAGATAGAAAATATATCTACTTCTCGTAAAAGTGAATGAAAGCCTTCCGAGAAAATTGCTCGTTTTCGTTTTGAGATTCGAAAAGGGGCAATTTTTCCTAGACTAATCTCCAATTTAGTTTTTCAGTAGGTCGAATAGAATGCGAAAAGAAAACTGACCGTTCCCGTTACGGTTCTTCCACCCGTCGGATAGAGATTGCAACTTTTACGTCCGGATCGCGGATTCAATTTTAATGGTTATACCGATCAATCCCGGCGGCTTACTCCCGTTACCGGTCCGAAAAAAATATATTCCCGCTAAACCGGGATAGGACGCGTTGCGACTTACGGGCTAGGTAATATGTCTCAAAATCTTAGTAGATCCTTGATTCCGACGTTCGGACGGGCAAAAGTCTGAGTAGTTCTGGCCCGTGCCAGGTTGCTCAGTAGACTGCGATTTTGACTTTTGTCCGATGCGCCTCGACAGTTCATAGTTGGGGTGATTCAGGTAGGGATATTTGCAGAGTTGTGAAATTTTTATTGGGAAGGCAGGGATATATCGTTTGATTTCCAACTTTAATTACTAGGTGTGCGAAATTCGTATTGTCGAACGCCATCGCTTGGATTTTTGCACCTGCGAAACAGGAACCTCGTCAGCGCTTTACGGAAGTAACGTGCTTCGAAGTCTTTTATGCTTCCAAAAAGAAATTTTCTTTTAATTTTCTATTCGCATCAGAATTGATGGAGGTTGGAATTTTCAACGTTAAGTATCTATTAATTCCAACCTTTTTTTATTTCATAGAGAAGCGAGAATTTTGACATTACGAATTTTCGCTCAGTGGACACGTGATGTTGTTTTGGTATCACTACGTGCTCGTGCTGTCAGATTGTGGTGGGTAGCATGTAGGGTGAGGAGCGAGAGGGACTTATGGGAGGATAGCGTGGGAAGAGGAAGAGAAGAGAGTCGAGGTGCGTTGAACTGATATAGTCATGATGTATGATGCGGCTATACGCAAGAAAGAGACGCGCTTATGGCGAGAATATAGGGAGGAGAGATATGGAATGGGTGCCTCGCGTGTGTGTGACTGTCCGGTATAACGAGTGCAACCACACTCTTGTTCCTTTTGGACATTTACAATGTTCTTAATCTAGGTTTGGAGGAATCGATCCCTTTGAATTAATCTACCCTTCCCTTAACTCCATTCAGTATAATGTTTCGTGGCCATTTTTATTTCTGGCCTAGGCCCAGGTTCGCACCATCCATTCAACACATACACTCACCCTCTTCCGCAATTCACCCTCACATCATTGAGTGGGTTGGGGGAGAAAACCTAGTTTTTAAGTACCTGTAAAAAAACATATTTTTATCAGAGAATAATTTGAATTATTGATTAAAATTATTCGCTTAAGTCATTGATCTCCTCATTCGCAAGTTGGCTCGCTGTCAGTCCCCGGGAGCTTGGAATGCTGCGTAAGCATTCCGATAGTAAGCTCTCAGGTCACGAGCGAGCAGAGAGTCATAATCTTTCTCCATCTCTCTTCTCCTTGTCTTACTAACAGCTCTAATTCTATGATCTGCCAATCCAGGACCCCTTATTTTATTTCACAAGCCCTCCTCATTTTTTCCCTTTCCTCCCATTTCGAATTTCCCAAATTGCCTCTCGTCTCCTTGTTCTGAACTTCGTCCAAGCATACTTGAGCTATTTTGCTCCCCTCTCCCCTTTTCAACTTCTCTTCAAACCTCCAGGCTCTCTTAATTTGTCTAGTTACCATTTTTTCCCTTCCTAATTCTTCCCTTAACATGTATCCTGGGCAACTCCAACTAACCCCCACTACCCATCTCAGAAATCTCTCATGCATGCTTTCCACTTTCCTATGTTCCTTCCATCCCCAGACCTCCACTCCATAACACAACACCGCCCAAACCAACGCATCAAACAACCAAACCCTCATTCTCCAATCGTCATTGAACCTTCTCTTTCCTATACCCCATACTTGGCCCATTACTTTACTCGCACATTCGATTCTTTTCCTCACCTGCACCGCGTTTCCCCCTCCGGCCTCAAACCAAAAACCTAAGTAACAGAACTCCTCCACCATTTCCACTATTTGTCCGTTCATCTTCCAAACGTAACCTATTTTGGTCTTTCTAATTCTAAAGCACATCACCTTGGTCTTCCCTACGTTCACCGTCAGTTCTTTTGATCCCACATACTCTTCGAAAATTCTTATCATTAGGTTCAACCCCTTCTCATCGTCTGCTAATAGAACTACGTCGTCCGCGTATGCTAGAGAGTATAGTTTGCTATTACCCAAAATCGTTTCTCCTTTCCCTTTCTCCTTTAGCTTCTCCTCTAAGTCTGCCAGCAGCATATTGAAGAGTAGCGGACTCAACGGGCACGCTTGCCTTAGACCTCTTCCTGTCCAGAAAACCTCCCCTTTTTTCCACCCTATCTTCACCCTAATCCTGGTTTCAGTAAAAATTTCCTTTATCCTCTCCACCAACCCTTCCTCTATTCCCCTCTCTTTCATTGCCTGCCATAGCACTTTTCTGTTCACTGAGTCGAAAGCTGCTTTAAAATCTACGAACAAGGCGACTAATTTCCCTCTTTTTCTCCCTAAATTTCTATTAACCAAGTAGTTGAGTACGTAAATGTTAACTATAGTCCCCATCCCTTTTCTAAATCCCGTCTGATTGTGTGGGATACTTTCTTTTTCTTCTATCTGACTCTCTAACCTTTTTCTTAGAATTTCTGCATATATTTTATAGCCCACTGGCATGAGAGTGATCCCTCTGTACTCCTCTACCTTCTTGCCCTCCCCTTTCTTGACAAGCGGTACTACCAGCCCTGTCATCCACTCCTCCGGCCACCCTTCTCCTTTCCAGACCTTGTTGCAGATCTTCCACATCCCTTCCCTAACCCCTTCTCCTCCATATTTCATCGCTTCGTTCTCCATGCCATCCTCTCTTGTAGCCTTGTTTCTTTTTAGTCTATCTATTGCCTCATCCACTTCTTCTCTTGTTATTTCGTTCCCTTCCTCCATTTCTCCCTGCACTATCTTTCTATTTTCCCCCTTGATCCTATTTTGCTCACTCCCTAACAGACTCTTGAAATAATCCGTCCACTCACTCATTTCCATTTCTTCATTCACGCCCTTCCTTCCTCCTCTTTCCCTATTTATCACGTCCCAAACCCTACCTTCTTTGATCGCTTTTTCTACTTCTTCCTTATATTTCTCTTTTCCCCTTTACCTTTTCCTTTCCAGCATCCTCTCCTGTTCTCTTTTTCTCCTGTTCTCTTTTTCTCCTGTTGTACTCCCCCTTCTGCATTTCCCCTTTTCTCCATTTTCTTACACACTCTTTCAATCTGTCTTTACTCTCCGTGCATTCCTCGTCCCACCAGCCTCTCTTTCCCTCTTTTCTTTCTTCTTTTGTACCTATCTCATCCCTTACCTTCACAATCGACCCTTTCAACCTTTCAATTAACGAGTCTACATCCTCCTCTTTTTCATACCTAACATTCTCCTTTTCCATTTTTTGTTTAAACTCTTTTAATGTATCTACCCCCCAGGCACCTATTTTCGAGTTCCTTTCTCCCCCTCTTTCCCTTCTCCCTCTGCCGCGCTTACGGATGCCACCTTTCAGTGTAGCTATTACTGGGAAGTGCTCGAACCCTATCTCATTCCCCACATTCATACTGCCTATAATATTCCTCATTCTTTCTTCCGCCAGGATGTAGTCTATTACTGTTTCTCCCTTACCTGTAAATGTGATCTCTCCTTTCTCATCCCCTTTCATATTGCCATTACAAATAAACCATCCTGTTTCTCATATTACGTCTAGTAACCTCCTCCCCTCCCGGTCTGTCTCACTATGTTTGGAGCTCCTTATATAGGCCTCCTCTTCTTCATCTCAGATCCCTCCCCCTTGCTCGCCAGTCCAGGCATTCAAGTCACCTCCTATCAAAACCAACTCTTCCTTCTTTTCCTCCATCCACCTCCTTATTACTCTACAACCTTCCTCTTCCCCTCTTCTTCTATATACACAAACCACCGCTATTTTGACTTTTCCAATTATAATCCTTCTTACCATTGTTCCACCCTTTTCCTCCCTGTCCTCTTTGTTGTCCCTTTTACTACCAATTCTTTTCTCACCCCTGAGACCATACCGCCCATCCCTCTACCTTTGACGTGTTCCTTTCTTGCTTCTTGCATTGTCCACACATAACCTTTAGTTAACATCCTTTTCATCCCCTTCCAGTCCTTCTCATCCGCCCATGTTTCACTCATCATAATCACATCCCACTTTTTTAACTCCCGCCAAAATCCTTCGTTCTTGTTCTTCAAGCCTGACACATTCCAGAAAGCTATTTTCACGGTTTTCTCTTCCCTTACCTCACCTATCCTCCTCACTTTTCTTCCGCCTTGCCGTTTGGAAACCCCTCTGTTTTATCTCTAAACTCTTTTGCCTCTTCCTTTTTTCTACCATTCTCAGTTCTTTTTCCCTTTTTCCTTATTTCTTCTAATTCTTCGTCCCAGAACCATTCTTCCCCATTTATCCATAATCTGTCTCTCCCTATTCATACCATGCGCCCCTTTTTCCTCTCTACCCATGCCCTCTGCTCTATTTGCCATCTCCTTTTCCTCTCCCTCCATGTCAAATCCTCATCAATTCTTTCCCTTCTTCCCCTCAATATTTTTTT
>CAKNYM010045699.1:24819-58230 GCA_932195095.1 Andricus curvator | reverse complement strand
TCTTGCACAGTTCTTGAGAAAGGTCTATTTAATTTCATATTCAATTTTAGTAAATTTTAGTTGAAAATTGTAAAGGAGAAATTCGATGTTGTAGTAAGAAAATGATCGAAATCTATTCCTCAGAATTTGTGACTGTTGGGGGTATTTTTAGAGTGAAGGCTAATAAATTTAAATCCAGATTCCTGCACAGTTCTTGAGAAAGGTCTATTCGACTTCATATTCAATGGCAGTAAATTTTAGTTGAAAATTGTATAGGAGAAAATCGACGCAGTAGTAAAAAAGTGATCGAAATCTATTCCTCAGCATTTGTGACTCTTGGGGGTATTTTTAGAGAGAAGGCTGATCAATTTAAATCTAGATTCTTGCAGAGTTTTAAGGAAGGGCTATTCGATGTCATTTTAAATTTCAGTAAATTTCAGTTGAAAATTGTAGAGGAGAAAATCGATGTTGTAGTAAAGAACTTATCAAAATCTATTCATCAGCATTTGTGACTCTTGAGGGTATTTTTAAAGGGAAGGCTAATTAATTAAATCCAGATTCTTGCACAGTTCTTGAGAAAGTCTATTTAATGTCATATTTAATTTCAGTAAATTTCAGTTGAAACTTTTACTGGAGAAAATCGATGTAGTAGTAAAAAAGTGATCGAAATCTATTCCTCAGAATTTGTGACTCTTGGGGATATTTTTAAAGTGAAGGCTAATTAATTTAAATCCAGAATCTTGCACAGTTCTTGAGAAAGGTCTATTTAATTTCATATTCAATTTCAGTAAATTTTAGTTGAAAATTGTAAAGGAGAAATTCAAGTTAAAATCTTCTAAAACTCCTACAATCCTGGATGTCTTTTAAACTGACTCCAATTTTTTTGTTAAATCCACATTATTTTTAAAATTTTCAGAAATCTTCATAAATATTCATGCAAAATGAAAAATTATTAAAAATTGTCCCAAGAGTCGTTTAAAAAAATTCTCAACAAATTATAAATTTTTTTAGATTTCAAAATAAAATTTGGAAGCTTTTCGAGAATTTGTATAGGTTTGAAGAGAATAAGAACATTTTCTGCAGATTCATGGGAAATTAAAAGGATTTTTTGAGAATATTTTCCAAATTGTCGAATTATAATCTAGAAAATTTAAAGGCAATTACTCTCAATTTGCCGGAAACAATCAAATTATGTAAAAAGATATTTAGAAGTTCTGAAAATATTTCCGAAATAAGTTAAGTTTTGAAAAGGTTTCCAACAATGTAGAACGAAATATAGATTTTGTTACATTTGAAATGAATTTTTCAAGTTTCTTAAGGATTTGTATAGGTCTCAAAATAATATAAACATGTTGTTCTTAATTCTTAATCGGGTTACTATTCGCAATTGGGTTTCGATTTTCTGAGGACCCGCTCTGTGAACGCATCTTGAAGACGTTGAGACGACCCTGCTTCGTTCAACCATATCTGTTTCGGGCGTTTGGCTACTTTTTTGCTGCCACTTGTCCCGCTGTGCTGGCAACACGCCCACACTGATTAAAGTCAGAAATATTCAAAATTGCATTTGAGCACGTCAGAGCAAAAGAAAGACTCCTCAGAGTCGTGAGGATAAACGAGACAAGTACCTTTAGAAAGAGAAGCTCTTACGCAGAATGCCTGAAGAGCAAGACAGCGCAACGATAATTGTCTCGTTTTTGCTCACGACTCTGCGGAGTCTTCCTTTTGCTCTGAGGTGGTCATTTATCGGGTAAGAATGATTTTATCATAAATTTTAGTATTGCACTGCAATCGCATCATAAAACTGCACATGCGGAAACATTAAACGGCTTCCTAACTTTCATTCAGGAATGCTCAAAGAATATCTGTGAATTTTTTCAGATTTGTCCTAACGCGCCCTCCTTCTGGGAACAGGTCAAAGTGTACCCTTGAAAATGGAGGCAAATCAAAAAATGTGAGGGGCCTTGACTTTTGGACCCGACTTTAGTATGGAGCGTTATTGGACATTTTATAAAAAATATGAGACAAAAATGGTGATCACCATCAACTGTTATTTGGAATCAATATTGATACACCGATTCTTAAATATGCTACAATTTTCATAAATAGAAAATTAACAATTGTAGCCCGCATTATAAATACACTGGAACTTAGAATTACGCACGGTTTCGAGCATTGCTTGCAGTGGCCTTTATCGTACATCTAGACACTCCAAACGTAAACAGGCAGGGCCGCGTGAAGATTTCTGTTGTACTTGGAGGCATGACGCAACCTGATGCAGCTAACGCGCTGAGAGTTCTGCCCTCGAGCTACTCGTCACGCTTGACTGAGCAAGCCTCTCTTTCGGTTCCGCGGCTCCTCTCATCACGAAACTGCGGAGGCCAGTTTTAGGAACGCTGTAAACTCGGACTCCTTAATTCCAAGATCCAGTGTAGTTTGAATAATTATTTTTGAGGTTTATGCTAACATAACAATGGAGGGTGGCAATAATGAAAAACTTTTTGAACAAAATTTCAACCGCTAAACGTATGAAATATATAACAAAGTTAGCAGTGTTCTTCTATACTTCCATGCTTCCAACAATCATTGCAATCGATCACAACAAATTATTTCGTCCAAGGCATGGCGACCTGTCATGGAGGAACCGCTATTACTCAAAATATTTTTATTGGTTTATTGGTTACGTAATATAGCTGAAAAGTGAAAAGAGTATTAACAACTAATAGAATAAGTGGCTGTACTTTTTGTTTTCAATTGGTTTTTTTTTAACCAGATTAGTTTTGCAGCGTAGCATTCAATCGCATCAGTAACAAAGCTTCGGATGTCCCATTCGATTGTCTTTAATTTTGTATTTGTATCTTCTATTTAGTTTTTGTTGGTTAAGTCTGATTTATAATTTCCTTTTACGAATTTTATCGTTGGTTAAATACGAGTACTGATTAGTGTTAAGACTCCGGTTTTAATAACTAGGATTTCGAATTTCGCGCATAAGGCTGCTAAGTGCTGCCACCTAGCTACCTACGGTGGCAACTGCTCAAATTTGGCCGCCTGACGACCTGTATTTAAAAATTTCTCTTTTTACGGTGTTAGACAGTTTCACTCCTCTCTTTCATATTGAATTACTTTTGGATTTATAATTATATTATTAATTATTATTTATGCCAGAGATAACTTTGCTGCATTATTTCCAAATCGGCCAGTACCAGCACTACGGACAGTGCAAACAGCCCTTTCAGATTACCAAAGAAACGGATGTTTAAATTCCTGCCTACACCGAGCTGCACCGGAAGTAGGTTTTCGTAAAAGGCCGCTGGAAAACTACGTCACGCTATTCAGGGGGAAAGGAGGAAACAGATTCTCCGCCCATTACAAGACTAATTCAACCGAACTGAATATAGTCTATTCGGTTCATTTATGTTATTGATAGATACTTTCCGAACTAAACATAATAGATTTTGTTTTTGAATTTGGTAGAACTCGAAAATAGGGCGGAGTAAAAATGTTAAAATGATTGAAATCGTTTGAGCTGAGGGGAAAAAAATGTCTGGGTTGGCATCCGAAATGAGAAGAACATTTGTTTTCAATAGGTCAATATATTCAGTTCTTTTCTTCGATTGGAAAATTAAAGTTTTTGAAAATTCCATAAAACTTTTCTATTGAAAAATTATTACTAAAAATGAACTTTTTTAGATTGAATCATATGCACACATTTTGCAAAAAGTTTAATATGTTGAACCTAAAATTTCTACACCTTGTATAGAAGAAACAAGTTATTATTTTTCTTTTTTGAATTTTTGTTTTCGAAATTTAGGAATTTTGATATTTTGCATTTTTTTCACGACTTGGAAACGTATTAAACATAAAAAAAAATTTCTCCCTAAAAGCCAGAAAAATTAACTGTTTCTTTGGTAAAGCTCAACCAATTTTAGCTTCGAAATACACAATTCTTTCCAATAAGTGTGCATTTAACTCAATTAAAAAAAAAACAACATATTTCTTGCTCATTTTAAAAAATTTCTAAAATAAGCAAAAAATTTGTTTTTCAATTTTGTATTATTGTTTATTAGGAAAAATTGTACATATGAGAAATTCGCCCTAAAGTTTACACTAATAGACAAATTTGTTTGAATTATTAAAATGAAAATCCGAAAAGAAGCATGTAGGAAGTAAATCCGGAAATCTCAAATAAATTACAGAGTCATTATGTATAAACTTCGCAGACTGGAAATTGGAAACGTGGAACAAGTTTTCAATTTCGCAACCCATTCGGAATTAACAGAACCGAATTCTAATAATGCCAAAAAAACCATTCAGTTGAATTAGTTCTTTTATGGAGGGCTGTGATGATTTTTGAGGTTGACGCGGGTTTTAATAGTTCTAAATATTCAAATTGATTTGATAAAGTTTAAACGTATTTCAAAATTTATCTTATGTCAGATTTTTGGGAACCAACGCCGACTTTTGGGCTCTTTTATTCTTCATTAATATAAAATCTGAGAGGAGAAAATATTGTACATTGGAAAAACCAATCTCACCAGCAGCCTTTGATTTTTTTGGTATCTTCAAAACCGCAAAAAATAGACTATATAAAACTATATTTACTACATTTATATTAACTATATTCATAAACTTTATAAAACTTTATAAATCATCTAAAAACTGCCCTTTGGAACATAACTGATTTAGTCCAAAATTTCATCATATCGGAACTATGTGCTACTTGGACTTGAGAAATAAAAAACCTTCCCCCATCCAAAAAAATGGTTATAAACAAGAAAACATTCAGAAAACTTCATTCTATATTCCTAACCCCATGAGTAGATAGGTACGAAGAGTTCTAGATCACTTTTTTCCGTACGATTAGCAACTTGCGGCTAGAATGTAGAAGGCTGTGAGATTGGTTTCGCTCCTTGTGCTGACTTATGAATCACAGTATTGAATAATCCAATATCGATATTGAAAATCAATACTAGAATTGGAAATCAATACTTGAATCTGGGGAATGGAACTTTTTCACCCAAAAATATGGAATAGGATATCTGACGTCACAATATTAAGCTGTTTATGTCTGCTATCCCCGGAATTAAAGTTTTTCGCCCCAAAATAATATATATGATATGGCGTGTGTGTTTGAATTTGAAGGTGTGTATGTGTGTGTGTGTGAGGGAGGTTAAGAGTGCTAGGTGATGTGTCATCATCCCTCGGGCCGCCGCTCGGGAGATAAGGTGATGATGGTGGTGTTGCATTTCAACTCCTGTATCTTGATGAATTTATCGTTGACTATATAATTGCTTGTTATTGTCAAGATAATTCTGAGAAAAAAATAGTCGGTATCTTTGATGTCGCGAGTGTGTGATATGATTATTTTGAGGGGCGTAATCTTCTGTGAAATGTATTTTGCAGGTTCAAACAGGTTTCAGCAGAAGAGTGCATGAACATTCCTGATGACGTCATAGTGCGCAATTACGCCAGCCGAAATAAATACTAAAATTAATTGCGCAAAAATATGTAGATGAAATTTGATATGGAGGGCTGTGTGCATGACATCCTGTTCTGGCAATATAAATTTGATTAATTGCTTCCTTCTAGATAACACATTTTAATTAAAACAAAAAAATTCCCTTTGACTTTTGCCGACATCATGCGTCAGGGGTCTCATATTTCATATAATGTTAAACAATTCCTGGTAAACCAGATTCCATTCTGATGACGTCATCCTCGTTTCAGGAATCCTTATCTACAGGGGGTTACCATATTTCATCAATATTGAGGCTATATATGGGGGCGCTCTTCTCTTTACTTTGCCAGTACAATATTGACACCGGTCAAGAGTGCTTGTTGAATAGGAAAAAAGTGTGTTCAATACCCAATTTAGAAGCACAATTGTTTCTGTGATTTCCAAATAACTGATAACAAACTTGCAGTAGTGAGCTTAAAATCTGCGAAGTGTTTTTTATAAGTGTCCGCTCATTTCAGTTTAATTTGAAAATGGATTTCAAAATTCCATTCTGATGACGTCATCCTAGTTCCAGGACTCCTTATGTACAGGGTTGCCATATTTCATCAATATTCAGACTATATATGGGAGCGCTCTTCTCTTTTATTTTGCCAGTGCAATACTGACACCGGTCAAGAATGCTTCTCGAATAAAAAGTTTGTGTGTGTTAGGACCTATTTAGAAGCAGAATTTTTTCTGTGATTTCCAAAAAAAATGATAACAAACTTGCAGTAGTAAGCTTAAAACCTGCGAAGTGTTTTTATAAGTCTCTGCTGATTTCAGTGTAATTTGAAAATGGATTTAAAAAAATATTTAAAAGTTCTACAAATCATGAAGGCGGGGTATAAACTCTTACTTGAAAAGCAACCCCCATCAGACGAAGAAATTAGATGGTGGACGAGGGAAGGAACGAGAAACATCAGAATATTAAACAAAATGCTGAGGAAGAACAAACATATATCTCTGGGGCAAAAATGTGCGATTATGACATTGATCGCTAGTCTGAAGACAGCAAGCAGAAGATTCAAGAAGTTACTGAAAACCGGAGATGGCATGAGTGAAGCTTTGATGAAACTACGAGAGAGAATAATTTGGGATGATGTGGAAAGTACGTTTCAAACGCGGATAAGAACTGGGGTAATATCAAATTTAATTCATAAGGATTTAAATACATTTTTGGGTGACTGGAAACGCATGTTCATTCCACGAATTAAAAACACATTAAATAGTTTGGGTAATATTAAAGCTTGTGTTTTATTTACTGAGATTTTCAAGGGAATAGTGGCTGGTGAAGAAAAAATAGATGAAAAAAGTGTTTGTACTAAGAATGACCCTATTCTGACAACCAAAAATATTGGTGGATGGTTTAAGGAAAAAGTCAGAGAACAGGTTCAAGATACGCCCCTTTTCAGGTTGAGTCTTCAACTTTTATTGAATTACCCGATTTTATACAAAGAAAAAAGGCTGTGATCAACATCAAAAATGAAGATTCATATTGTTTTCTCAGGTCGGTAATGGCAGCCCTTTTATCCCGCTACAATTAATTCTTGTCGTACTAGTGCTTATCCTCACATTAATGGCTCAGAACTCAAATATAATGATATCAAGTTTCCAATTACTCTTGAGGATATTTCGAAATTTGAAAAAATGAATGGCCTAAGTATAAATGTCTATGGATTAGAGTTTGATGAATATAGGAGAAAGAGGAAATTTTTCCAGTTTTTCTAAGCCATGAAAAATCCGAGAAAACTATTATTCACCTTCTTATGATTGAAAATACTGAATTTCATTCAGATACAGAAGTGTATCATTTTTCTTTAATCAAAAATCTATCTGAACTAGTAAAGGCACAAATTACAAAAGATAATGGTCCCACTTACTTTTGTGACAGGTGTTTGTGCCACTTTAAATTCGAGAAATCTTTCGAAAAACATAAAGTTGCTTGTGAAAATCTAAATAATTGCACGCTAATACTTCCCACATAAAAATATAAGATTTTAAAGTTTAAAAATTAAAAATACAAAGAGAGTGTTCAATTTGTAGTATATGCTGACATAGAGTGTTTGTTAGGGCCAGTTACGAACATTCAAGGAAATGCTTATCAAAAAAATATACCTAAAAGTGTTGCTTATTACACAAAATGCAGTTTTGATAATTCACGATCTGAACCTCAAGTTTATCGTGAAAAAGATTGCATCACGTGGTTTGTCAATGAGTTAAAAAGCTTAGCTGAGAAAGTAGATTCTTGCCTCAAGAATCCTGTGCCAATAGAACTCTTAACATCAAAGCAAGAGGATGATTTTCAAAACGCCAAAGTTGGTATATTTGTGAGCAAGATTTTAGCAAAGATGATGTCAAACATCATGATCACTGTAATTTTACGGGGAACTAACGTGGCCCTACTCATGACAGGTGTAACGTAAATTACCAAGCCTCACATATAATTTCCATAGTATTTCAGAATTTATCTGGCTCCGACGCTCATTTTTTTATGAAAGAATTGGCAACAAGCTTTGATAGTGATATCTCATTATTACCCATCAATAAGGAAAAATATATATCCTTTACAAAAAATGTACAAAATACCAACGTTAAACTCAGATTCATTCACTCTTTTCGATTTCGGTTTCGGTTTCGATTCCTTTGGAATAAAACTGAAGGGCCTATGACATTGAGTGGACGGATCAACTCAGGGATGACGTGCTAGACTGCTACGATGCCAGCATTATCCCTGTTCGCGGAGGCTTTATGGCGCGTATGCACACTCTGTGGTGCCAGAAGCACCTAGAGCTTCAGCACGTTTCGCATCAATCTTTGCGAAATGAACCGACAACCTCCGGAAAAATGAATATGTACGCGGAGCGCTTCCTTTTAACCGCTGCTTGATCAAGCTGCAGACGAAGATGAGGAAGCGACATAAAGACCAACTGAAGTGGATGCCTCCCTTCGTAGAGATATATCGCAAAAGTCCGACCTCTGGACCAACAATTGCTCAGTTTATGGTGCTGCGAGAGCTTTGGCTGATTAAAATTGAAGGCTAAAGCCGACGATGGATCAAAAGACCAAAAACGCTTGCATCAACTGAACAAGGAGATTGGATGGGCAAGACAGAATGCGTCCCGTGTTCAATATGTGATTGACTACATAACATCTGGTAGACCGTTCACGGAAAGGGTTCGAAAGTTCGCCCAAGAAATAAGGATCTTTAATCACAGACTAAACAAGTCAAAGCTGCTGAAAATCAAGCAGCATATTTTTGACAAAATACGGCTGTTATTTGACGCAAGGAGGAGAATACAGAAGAAGGAGAGATGGATCAGGGAGAATCAACAGTTTCTCGCTGACCCATCGCGCCTCTTCAGCGATCTCCCTGTTTCTGTAAAAAATCCACCCGAGCCCAAGGAGGTAGAGATTTTTTGGAGAGAGGTGTACAAGATCCCGAAAACACTAGAGTTGAAAGAAGAGACTGACAATATTATCCGCTTCAAGGTGTTTTGCGACAACCTCATAAAATCTGAGGAGGAATGTCCACCAATCACTGCCGAAGAGGTGAAAAAAGGACTTAGAGGCACGAAGAACTTTTCCGCTGCTGGACCAGATTGTATCAAGAACATCTGGTGGAAGAGGTTCACTTTTACACACCAAAATTTGGCCCGCATATTCACCTCATATTTAAAGTCCGATACGCCCATTCCGCAGTGGCTGTTGTTAGGACGCACTATACTCCTGCCGAAAAAAGGCAACTTGTCCAACCCAGAGAATTACAGGCCAATAACTTGTTTGAACACGCTGTATAAGATCTTTACAGCTGTCCTAAACAACAGGATTGTTCGACAAATTGAGCCTGCATGGCGAGAGATGTACGAAAAACGTGGCTCGAAAAGAGGTGTAGCAGGCTGTCGAGAGAACCTGCTAATTGACAGATGTGTCTGTGAAGACGCTGCAGCCCATCAGCGTGTCCTCTCAATGGCCTGGATTGACTACCGGAAAGCTTTTGATTCAACCTCTCAGAGACTTATCATCTGTCTGTTGGAAAGCTTGAAGATACATCCACAAATAGTGAGATGCATAGAGAGATTGATGCCTCTTTGGAAAAATAGATTCACTATCTCATCTAGAAATTATCTTCTGACAACAAACAACGTCAACTTCCAGAGGGGTGTCTTTCAAGGTGATACCAGGAGAACTTTGCTTTTTTGCATCACACTTCTGCCTCTACCTTTCGCACTACGAAATTTTCCTGGATACCTCTGTGGCGACACTAATCAGCTCGAGCATAAGGTCACACATGTATTCTATATGGATGACCTGAAGATCTATGCCTCTGGTAAAAGCAAACTTCAAACTGCTATAAATATCGTCAAGAACTACACAGGAGAGATTGGGATGGACTTTGGCTTGGACAAGCATTCAGGACGTAATATCAGTGAAGAAGTCTCTCCGGAGCAGATACAAGCATCTTCTTCGACAGATTTGGACTTCCAATCTGCCGGCGTTGAACAAGGTATCTGCGACTAACATGCTTGCCGTCCCGGTTCTACTCTACTCGTTTGGGGTGGTTCAATGGACGAAGAACGAGATCAAGGCCCTTGATGTCACCACGCGTACGATCATGCATATGCATAAAAGCTTGCATATCAATTCGTCAGTTCCGCGATTATACATTTCACGCCGTCAAGGCGGACGCGGACTTCTGAATCTCCAGTGTCTTCATAACCGGATTGTTCTAAGTACAGCTTACATCGTTTCGAATGGCAGAGATCCTCTCCTAAATATGGTCAGGAACCACGAGATGATTGGCGAAGGAGCATTCCTTTAAAAAGCCGCAGATCAAGCGGCCGAGAACCTTGGCCTGAATTTCAACATCAGAAGTGAGGAAAGTGCATTACTCCATCTAGATGCTTCACTTCTAAAAGCCGAAGAACGGAAATCAGAGGATAGAAAATTTCACCAACAGCTGCTCGACAAGAAAATGCACGGAAACTTTCACAGAAATGTAGAAAAACAGTCCTTGTCGAAGGAGTAAACTTTTGCTTTCCTCAAATCATCAGGGCTTAATTCAGGTACAGAGGGTCTTATTGTCGCATGCCAGGACGGTGTCATTTCCACCTTAGCATACCGTGAGCGCATTTTATGTCAAGAAGTTCCCAGTGGTAGGTGCAGAGCGTGTGATGCACACGCTGAGTACCTAGAACACATACTATCAGAGTGTCCGACCCACGCGGGAACGTATATCATGTATATCACCAGAATTCCAAGGTATTCTATGATGTTTCCGCTCTGCCCAAATGTTTACAGATTTATATTTTGATGGAACGTTGTTCCACTTGCGGGGTGAATGAAAGAGAAAAGAATACGGCTTTTTGACTGTATCATCGCAGATTGGTAATATGGCCAATTCTTTCAAGACAAATTTATTGACTGGTAACTTGAAGCCCTGCATATCCACCAAGTACTGCATCTTGAATGCAACTGTTTGTTTGAAATCCAAGTATAACAAATCTCGGTTTTTTCAATTGTGTTGAGATTTTTACGGTCCAAACATGGTTTGACGTAGTCGGAAGTAGAGGATATTCATACAGTTCCCAAGATCGAAAACCTATTGCAATGGACGGATCTTTTTCAATATATTTTAGCAACTGAAATTTTCGTGAATCTGACAGTCTAACGCTAGGCAATAACCACTCTATTTTATAATTTAAAAGTTATACTGCTTAATGGGGGCTACTTGCAAGATGGCATTTGTATCACTTTTTGATCTTGTCAAAATAAGTTTATGCTTAGCATTGACAATGACTTTGTGATAATCTTCAGCAAAACCAAATATCATATTAAGCGGTATGTCTACATCAAAGTAGCCAGTAGCAATGGTTAGCGATTGATTATTATCATTTATTGCAAGTCAGCCTGTATTCTGTATGTAACGTGATTGCCCGGAATTTAGAGATACATAGTTTTTCATGAGACTAGTGAGACCAACATTTTTATTTCTATCAATTTCTATTGCGTTGATTTCATATCTAGCTTCTTCAAACAAATGACAGATGGCATTAGAAACTAAAACTGTGTTTGTCACTGGTGCTCCATCAGTTCTTACGATTCTTTCATGCACGTGAAGTGAACTTTTGCTGGGCAGGAGACAGTGGTCCATACTTTGAACAGCAATTCGAATTTCATCACTGTTGTTGAAGGTCGATGAGGCATAAGGTTGGTGTGCATGAATTTCACAGTGTGCAATCGACTCATCAAAGCTGATTGCTGCTTGAATATTTAAAATTTCCCCCTCCATGACAAATAATCAAACGTTGGTAAGCAAATTTACAGATGCAGGTGCAATCAATCTTGAGTCTCTGTATGCTCTTCTTCTTTGTCTGAGCTTCAGACCTAGACTTTTTATCAAGAGGGCGCTTTGAGGTGTTAACCCTTTGACTGCTCTTTGTCGACTGATAAGCTTGTGGCATTGTGCTGGTTTATTATAACCAAAGCCAATCTTTTTGTTGAAATCGATACCCATTATTATCAGAGAGACCTGATGTGTAGTCTAATTGTTATAACTTCTCCAGGAAAATTAACCAAATATCCGCCTTGATCAACTATACGGAGCTGTATATGATCTATTGTCTGCACGGTGATTGACAGGTAAATGACATGAGATGGTACTTCGACTATCTTATATCCAGGTGGCTCTACGGGAAAAAAAATCATGAACAGTATGTACTTTCTGGCCATTAATGCATGCACCTGTCGTTATGCTACACTCAATACTCAAATAATTAACTTTTATGATTGATACCGGTTGATCAGATTCATACATTTCTTTAGCTTTTAGTCTGCGTGGAGAGAAACCCAGCAATTGACCGATAGAATCTTTAGGCGCAACATTTATATCGTGGCTGCAATAAATTTCACTTTTTACAGTATTATTGTTTGGTTTCATATGAATTTCAATGCCCTTTTTTACTAAAGCATTCTGTAAATAGCGCTTTATGTCACTTATTTCATAACTTCCTGTAGGTATTTCAATTATTTCATTACCCACATAAAATTTATTTTGACCAATGTCTACATTGTGTATCGAATTGAAGGTTAGAAATTCAACGAGTTCAAGCGCGTAATTTTTATGAGGAGACAACTCAATCGGAGGAAAATAGTTTGTTTCCAGAATTGAAGAAGTTCCCGACAATGTTAGTATCAATGAAGCATCCATGACGACAGCTAGCGTTCAACTGACTTGAGATTTCAAATTTCAGCACTTATATAGATTAAACGTACTTTTAGATTTTAATTAATTGCAGAGAAATTGCAAACATAAATGCCCACACACGAATGTATCGTAATTTTGATATCTCTCGTGATTATACTTTATGCTACCAACACCGAAATACTTGAAAAGATCCCAAGGTGGCCGAAGATTACTGAAGTTATCGAAATAAATTATTTTACCGTCAATCTTTTTATAAGCACACCAATGTGTTCATAGTCCTTTTTTATCATCAAGATTAACAATAGCACATTCATATTTACGTGGTCCACCCTCTGGTGATCCATTTCGCATAAAAAAACTAGAAAATGCGGAATCTTCAAATATTTTGTGAATTTGAGTAAATCCGCATCAGTCAAGGCTCGATGAGGTAGCTTCACTTGGAGTTTTTTGACTTGTGTTTAAGTCCAGCTCCTTGTTTATACGGTTTTAGATGAAGCCTCAATCCTTGCCTATGTGGCTTCAAGTAAATACCTTTTCCTAAAGAAATGGCTTCCATCGTTTCATTGTGTCGTTTGCTCTCTGAAAGTTGTTGTTTTGCCGAATTTGCATCATTCACAGCCTTAGCTATTCCTGTAGCTCCGCCAGCTAGCGCCCTGGCAGCACTGAGACCCGCAAAAACGGGTATGAGAAAGGGTAAAAATCCCGCTACTTTGCCTGGTACAGGTAGAATACGAGGTTTATTTACATTTCTTTTTCCACCAGCCTTCATTACAGCTGCACGTGCGCCTCTGAGTGCTGATTTAATGACAGTTTGCGCATTATTGCTTGAAATCATGGACTTTTTAGCTGCAGCAACCATTTTTCTCAGTGTAGTGGTAGGTTTTTTACTCCTGAGACCCATCCCCAATTTTGATTTTATCTTCATTGTGTTTGTTATTTCCCAAGCAGCTGCCTTTTCACCTATTCCTGCGTCCTGAGCCAAGACACGTTTCCAAGCTTTTTCAGCTAATACGCGGTCAGCTGAGTTTCTAGCCTCTATATTCTCTCTATTTTGTGAGTAGGTTATATCGTGCTCTTTGCAAGCTAAGTACAGTGGATTGATTGATTCCTGGATCATCTCAAGCAGCTGGAAATCCAAGTCACACAAACGAAATTATATCAATTATTGAAGAGCTGCGAGAAGCTGAAATTATATATTAATGAATGTTTTACCAAGATTTTCATAATTTGCAAGATGAACATCGATGTATTCGGATGTCGTTCCAAGCGAGCAGAGAGTACAAGTCGTGGTCCTCCTAGACTTGGCTTCAAAGTCACATCGAAAGGAAATTATGACATGAATAATAAAAGGCTGTGTAAAGTGGCTGATGCTCAAGAGCAGAATGATGCTGTTAATCTGAATATGGTGCAACATATGATACAGCGTGAACTTCAGACTATCTATGATGTTATAGCTTCCTTGCGAATTGAAGTAGTCAACAATAATATGATGATTGAAAGTTTGGAAAATTCCACAGTGTGACGTGGTAGATATTGTCCGTCACATAAAGAACTCCATTTGTCGAGAAAACCGAAAACTTTCGAATCAGCCCGTTTGAGACATTAGAGCAAGGGTCACCACCGAAACACCACCTGGAAACATTCACGGTCTTATCTTATCATTTATTTACTTTTCTGTTCTCCTATTATTTTCATACCTTCTTTCGGAGCCAAACCTGCCATCGGAGGAGATTCTACGATACTGTACCTATTTGAATACGGAACCTCATCCCGCTCAAACCAGAGGCCGCCACCGTACGGATGACCGAGACCACCATGCAAGCAGAGTCGCAAGCGGGCATGGGGCCCAGACCCCGCAACTAGAGAGTAAATTATCTCTCTAACCAATCTCTCTCACCGGAGTGCTGCCCAAACGGTGTGATTCTGTATTCGCTAATTCCTGTATGTAAATTGAATCGGCCACCTGTATTCCGAAGGCCTAAATTAATTATTCATAGCTATACACCGGGGTGCACTCCCAAAAATGTACGAGTCTGTGCACTCGTTTAATTTGTGATGTCAGCCCACGTGATCTCGGTAACGTCTCTTATTGGACAATCGTTCCGATTTTAGAATTTTGACCTCTTTGTATTTCCGTAAGCAGCTTAATCTGCCACTCTTGTTCTAAACTTTCGACGCTGCGCTGCAATCTCGTTTATACTCATCGAAAAGTAAAACAAAATGTCGAGCTCAGATAACGAAGTAGACAACTTTTTCACGAAGATAAGAATGGCTATGGAATCAGGGGAATTAGACAGGAAATCTCAGGTATAAAATTGTGTGTTCTGGCATGCTCGATGGTCCTACTGGCTTGTGTTAAGTAAATTCTGATTTTGAGAAAAAGATAGCCACGTTTTCCGACCATGGAGTTCCGCCAATCTTATTAAGTGCCGCGAGTGTTTCTTTTCCTGATTATTATGTGGCTTGTTTGCTGAGACTCATTTTTTATAGAGTATGATCTCATAACCTCCAGAATTGTGAAGATATATGTAGTTTCGACGGTATAATTCACAACACACATGCATCTGCCCATGCTGACAATCTAGCAGTGAGCAGCGTCGTGAAGATTTTAGTAATTGAGTAACATATTAAGCTCCGACCACTGAGTAGGAACTTTTTCCGAGTTTAGAACAGAATTGAAGAGGATGAGCAAATAATGCTCCCACTCTGGAGTTAGGCATTTGAAGAAGTCGTTGCTTATATGATTCGGCTCTACAGCTTTGTTCTTTTTAGTGCCCAAGATAACTTTTTGTAGTTCGATCAAAGTGAAGTTAACATCAAGAACAGGGTCCAATACTGACATGAAGTAACCATCAGATAGCAATCTGGGTGGGTAAACACCCCTGTAAAATTCAAACCAATCCCTTGCGCTTAGTAAATTAGTATATTCAGGTTCAATATCAAACAATTTTGCTGTTTTCCAAAATTCCCCACTATTTCTAACATTCGCTAATTTCATAAGAGTCAACTTGGTTTGTTCTTCCTTTGCTACTTTAAGTTACGCTCGATACAAATCGCGAGAGTGTATGTAATGGGCCAAATGGGACTCGGAACGGCTACAAGAATAATGTTTGTATGCCTGAGAAGCTAGTGCTTTGAGTGAGCGCAATGCGAGCTGAACCAAACATTTTTTTGTTCAATAGGATTATGGGCAGTGAAGGCACCCCTCTGTTTCACTACCATATTTGAATCGTTAGCGGCAAACTTTATTGCGGTAATGAAATTATCATATAGAATATCAGTATTTACATTGTTATTATAGATAAGCGGCGATTGAGATAAAGCATTATAAAAAGTGTCTGCTCCCTTGTCTTTTCATTTTATAAGTGTTGACATACCTCGAAAAATGGAAGACTCACCAAGCCCAGGGTGCTTAAACAATACATTAAAATCTATAGCAATAAGTAAACGATTTGATTGATCCGAAATATTGTAGACAGATAAATCATTGACGAAGTTGATGCAATCAATACTTAGCCAACACAAACCGATAGTGCTACAGCCTCTTTTCGTTATGTAAGTGTATTGACCAAGATTGTCGGAAAAAGTACGACCATTACAGAGAGTTAAATTACAAGATTCAAGCGACTCTACCAGTTTGTTGCCTCTTTTATTAGTTTTAACATCCAAAGCCGATCTAGTTGGGAATAAATTAGGATTGTTAAAAATTTCATCAGACAAGCTATTAAGGGTACCTACTCGAGCATTAAAATCACCGACTAGTAACAAATGCGTGTTTGTATTGTCTAAAGAAAATAAAACATTTTGAGGTGCCTCTATACAAAGTTCAGACTCAGCTGATGGAGGAAAATATATATTGCCGATAAACAGAATGAAAGAGTTTCTAAAAAATCAGTTTTATGAATAACCATAGATTACTGGCCTCTACTTTACAATATGAATAATCTGCACAATTCTTGACTAAAATAATTAAACCCCCACTGCCTCGACCTTTACTTTTTTCTTCAGTAGCTACAGCATAGTAAGAGGTGTAACTGTCTAGAAATTTCGTTAACTTTACAGATGTGTTTGTAAGCCATGACTCACCTAAACAAATTACATAATGACTTGTTAAGTAGGCCTTCTGCTTTTCATCTAGGTTGCACAAGTCATTATAACCACTGACATTCCAATAACAAACACTAAAACTTTGCGTGCGATTGTAGGTCCCCTGCATTGATGAGTAACCCATAAAAACAGAGCTTGAAGCTCCTACTATTCCCGCAGAAGTTCCCTCGAGTCAGTCTGATTGCTGTCCAGGTCTCGCAAAAGTTCTTCTATTAACATATTTGTTGAGGGAGCCCGCGTCCTGTGAATCTCCTCTTCTTCTCCTTGTAGATACAGGTTGGGCTGATTTAAAGGTACTAGCACGTAACCTGTCCGAAATTGTACCGTGCAGCTGTGTGTCAGGCTTAGCAGTTGTGTTTGCATAAACAGATGATGGGCCAGCCTTGTGACGTCGTAGAATATTGGTTCCGAGTGTCAAATACAGTTGCCATGTTATTGATTACAGAATTGCTAGAGCTCTCAATATTAGGAATTTCGTGGTTTGGATAATTATAACTCACTATTTTCTCTAGGCTCATTTTTGCTAAACCTTCCATACTGTAGATATTGTTGTTAATTTTAAGGAAATTGCCACTTATACGTGGTTTTAGTCCGACGTTTTTTAATTTAGTTGCCTCCTGGATCAAAGCTTTACGGATTTTAACAGAGTCTTGATCCAAATCATGCTCGATGAAAATATTCGTGCCTCTGAGTTTTGATCGATTTTGAAAAATAAAATGCTTTACCGAACCTGAAGCAAGTGAAAGTAAGACAGGCCCCGATATGCTAGAGCTGAATTTCCCGAGGCGCCGAACTCCATTAAGGCGCTTCGTCAGGCTTGATTTTTAGCCCATGTATTCGTTTTGACATGAATCCCGCTAAACGGATGAATTGTTCGATGTAACAGTATTCATTGTCGGCGGATGATTTACTTTGGTCTTTATCGAAGGACAAAAGCAGATTCGAGGAGATCAGATAATTACACATCGGAGTAATTAATTAATTACTCAATTGGTGATGAATCAATTCGTTATTGCTTCCTCATAGATGGAGATTTGTAATTACCTAAATTTTCGAGTATACTTTTTTGACAGATTTTGATATAATTCGACCCCAGCAGCTCGAAAAGAAAGTTTTTGAAAAATGTGCGCGCGCACGCGCGCGAGTGAGTGTGTGTGTGTGATGCTTTTTTCTGTTCACCATATCTTGAAAAGTAAAAGAGCTATTTATTATACCATTAAGCCCTTTCCCTTCCGGGGTAGGCGTGACTTGCTCGGTTGGAAAATAGTATTGGGTATATGGGTGTATTGGTATAGAGTATATAGGTACAAGTTAGATAGGTATATAGGTGTAAAGTAGATAGGTATATAGGTGTTAGGTATATATGTTTTAGATTGATCTGGAATTCTCGTGTCATTTATTCAAATGACACGTTTATTCCGCAACACTGCTCCGACCCAGGTTGCTGATCAATCTCTCTAGCGATCACCATGAAATTTTGATAAAGTGTAGCTCGGATTGATATCCAGGTCTGATAGGTACTTTGTACTTTCATCAGAAGATATCTTGAATTATGTTGTTGAAAAATAATTTTTTTTTGTTGAAACTCGTTTTTTTTTTTAAATAATTTTGTACACTGAAAATGTAATTTGAATTTTTTGTTGAATATTGATACTTTTTCATATTTAGGATAATAATGAAATTAATCAAATTTGAAGTTTTTTTTTTTTCATTTCAAATGAAGATTGAAAATTATTTTACCTTTTTCGTTGAAAGTTAGTTCAAAGTTCGTCTTTTTTAGTAGAAAATTAATCTTCTTGCTTGAAATGTATTCTTTTTTGGTTAAAAATGCAACTATTTGGTTGAAAATTAATCTTTTACACTTAATAAATCAACTACTTTGTGGAAAATGCGTCTATTTGGTTGAATTTAACTATTTCTTATTTAAGATTAACATCTTTCTTGTTTGAAATGTCAACTGTTACATGTTTCGTTGAGAATTCATCAGCTCTTTGGGTTGAGAATTAAACTATAGTTTCAACTTTTATACTTTTTTATACTTCTTTAAAAATTCGACCACTTGCTTGAAAATGTCTCTTTGTAGGTTCAAAATTAAATTATTTAGTTAAAAATACAACTATTTTCTTGAAAATTTTCTTTTTCTGGATATTTTGAACTATAATTAGATGACATCTTTGCAGTTTTTTTGAAAGATATCGTTTTTAATTGACCCAATTATTATAAGTGTGAAGAAGATTTTTTATTAGCATTAGGGTCGATAATGTTTACTTGTTTTGTGTTCTACATATATACCATTAAGCCATTTCCCTTTCGGCGAGCCTCAAGGGGTAAGCGCGACACTACCCGATTCGGGTAGTGTTTCTAGGTGGATAGTTTCTTGTAGTAAATAACTACAAGTGTGGGCTCACCACACCCACGGCCGCCAACAGCAACGCAGTAGTATCAGAGGTCACCCATCCAAGTACTAACCGCGCCCAAAACTGCTTAACTTCAGTGATCTAACGGGAACTGGTGTCTCCAGCGTGGTATGGCCGTTGCCATACAATTATTTAAAAAAGGTTTTTAGCTATTTTTAAGTAAATTAAAGTTAGATTTTTTATGTTTCGTCCCGGACAGACTCACTGGACTCATCAGTAAGGTTATGTGAATCAGTCCTACCTTATACATTTTAATTGGTCTAAATTCTTTATCATATATATTTTTCACAAAAAATTTTTTTTTTTTCCTTCGTAAACAAAAGCAACAATTTTGTCTTGTTTTTTGAAAAATCAAATCAAAATTTATATCAATTATAGTAAGTTTAGACCAATTAAAATGTATAAGGTAGGAATGATTCACATAACCTTACTGATGAGTCCAGCGAGTCTGTCCGGGACAAAACATAAAAAATCTAACTTTAATTTACTTAAAAATAGCTAAAAACATTTTTTAAATAATTGTAGAACACAAAACAAGTAAACATTATCGACCCCAATGCCAATAAAAAATCTTCTTCACATTTTGAACTATTTCGTTGTAAATGCAACTGTTTGGTTGAAACATAGTTTTTTGGTAGAAAATTGAAATATTTGCTTGAAAATTATTTCTTATGTTAAAAATTCATCCTTTAAGGTTTCAAACTCAACTGCTTTCTAAAACATTAGACTTTTTAGGTAGGAAATGCAATTTATTTCCACTGGAAATATTATAAATTTCAAGCGTTTCATATTGAATTAAATATGGTACCTGCATTAATTTTATTTCAAAGACTTTATTCCCCTACTGTATCTCTATTTTCTTGAAAAATCATCCTATTCCACCCATTTTGAAAGAATTTTTTGCTGTGAAGTCTGGGAGTATCATAACACCTACAAACTAACGTTTGAAAACATTCACTCACTTTTTGTGGGATATCTTCGGAATAAAATTTTTTCAGTTTCATTTTGCGTGACTTTCAAATTCGCAGCGATTTCATATACATTGCAAAAATTGCACAAAGTTTTCGATAATTTCCCACAGATTTCCCAAAAATGTCCAAGGTCTTGCAAAGATTTACGAACGATTTAGAAGATTTCAATGATTTTTGAAAGATTTCGCAAAGAATTTGGATAGATTAAAAAAATTTGATAGATTTCAAACATAAATAAAATAGAATAAAAGGAAATATATTCACAAACATTGTAACTTCTGATGCAGAAAATGCAGAATCTCGGACGGTCTTCCTATATTCCCGGATTTTCAATTTCAAGATTACTTCAATTTTGATTTATTTGATTATTATCATAAATATGAAAAAGTATGAATATTCAACAAAAAATTAAAATTACATTTTCAGTGTACAAAATTAATTAAAAAAAAAAACGAGTTTCAACAAAAAAAAAATTATTTTTCAACAACATCATTCAAGATATCTTCTGATGAAAGTACAAAGTACCTATCAGACCTGGATATCAATCCGAGCTACACTTTATCAAAATTTCATGATCATAGCTCTTTTACTTTTCAAGATATGGTGAACAGAAAAAAGTATCACACACACACACACGCTTGTGCGCGCGGACATTTTTTAAAAACTTTCTTTTCGAGCTGCTGGGGTCGAATTATATCAAAATCTGTCAAAAAAGTATATTCGAAAATTTAGGTAATTACAAAACTCCCTCTATGAGGAAGCAATAACGAATTGATTTATCACCAATTGAGTAATTAATTAATTACTCCGATGTGTAATTATCTGATCTCCTCGAATCTGCTTTTGTCCTTCGATAAAGACCAAAGTAAATCACCCGCCGACAATGAATACTGTTACAATATCTAAAATTGCGCAAAACATGGATCGATGAAACTTTTATTAGCTGATAACATTTGAAAATTATATAATTTGGAAAAAATGAGAAAAAAGGATTAGGAAAATCGGTAAATATTCTCAAGATTGAAGGTAATCTTCAATAAAATGGAAAATTACTAAAACACCCAACAGAAATTGAACGGGTTAATCGATTTTTTTCTATCTTTTTTTAATCGTCTCGTCATTAGGTAATGAACCTAATGCAGCATATTAACATTCAATTTAATTATATTTTAATAATTATCAATTTCGTTCAAGCGGCTCCAATCGTGTCACTCCGTAACAATGGAAAGGACGGATGAGTCACGGCCGCCTCCCTGGGGTGAAGCAGCCTCGAAAAAGTTCACGGTGAATTACGATAAATTTCCTTTCAAATTCGGAGCGCCTGTTTTCGGTTCAACGGGGGTACTTTCTCGGTGGCGGATTGCTCGTTTACATGCGCATAAATAAAGCAGATTTTCGATTAATAAGAAAAAAACAAAAACAAGACCATTTTTCAAAAAAAAGAGACTGACTTGTTAGGCACTATGCCCTTCAGATTATGTGGTTCAAATATTACATCGAACAATTCATCCGTTTAGCGGGATTCATGTCAAAACGAATACATGGGCTACAAATCAAGCCTGACGAAGCGCCTTAAGAGACTCCTGACTAAGCACTCCCGACTCTTACTGAAGGCTTTCAGGCACTGAGCGATAATTGAAAAGTGCACACTTTATATATTTTTCTTCATGAATTCAAAGGAATTGTAGCATCCACCCAAATACCGCATGCCGAGATCGCCATCTTCAGAGGAGTTTTACATTCCCAACAGCAGATTTTCATCTTCATTAAGCAGATTGACCATCCTCGCTTGTACAAAAACGGTAAATTTGTTCTCCACAGTGACAATGAACCGCACTGCAAACTGCTTTGTTGCTTTCTTGATGTTTCTCATTCCGTAGTTTTTATTGAGTTCTAGGTCCTTGAGCTTCTTGGTTGGAAGGAAATCCTTGTTGACAGCGATTTTGTTTAGTTTTGAGAAATCCATCTTCAATCTTTAATATTCACTGTATTATATTTTTTCGTTAGACTTTGTAAATCTGTTCGCACTTGTATCGCTTATTTTATTTCTCGAATATTCTTCAGAAATACGTTTAAGCGACTTTTTAGCTCTTGCTGATTTTCTTCTTTACAATCTGACATGTACCAACAAACTGCTGAAAGAGAAGAGCTGGCCCCCCTTTTATAGACGCTTACCCCCCCCCCCCTTTACCAAATTTCTAGAAACTTTTGCCCAGTATTACGCTCTATGATGCAATAATTAACATCAGAGTTGAAAATACGTTTTTACTTAATTTTTTTAGATCACTTCATCTTCCCTTCTTCAGCTGTGTGTTGACTCTTTCAATATTGATGAAATATGGTAACCCCCTGTAGATAAGGATTCCTGGAACGAGGAGGACGTCATCAGAATGGAATTTTGTTTACCAGGAATTGTTTAACATTATATGAAATGTGAGACCCCTGACGCATGATGGCGGGCAAAGGTCAAAGGGAATTTTTTAAAAATTTAAATGTGTTATCTAGATGGAAGCAATAAATCAAATTTATATTGTCAAAACAAGATGTCACTGTAGATAAGGATTCATGGAACGAGGATGACGTCATCAGAATGGAATTTTTTGCGCATTTAATTTTAGTATTTATTTCGGCTGGCGTAATTGCGCACTATGACGTCATCAGGAATGTTCATGCACTCTTCTGCAGAAACCTGTTTGAACCAGCAAAATACATTTCACAGAAAATTACGCCCCTCAAAATAATCATGTCACACACACACACACACCTCCAAACTCAAACACACACGTTATATAAATTATATTATTTAGGGGCGAAAAACTTCAATTCCGGGGATAGCAGATATTAACAGCTAAATATTGTGACATCAGATATCCTATTCCATATTTTTGGGTGAAAAGATCCATTCCCCGGATTCAAGTATTGATTTCCGATTCTAGTATTGATTTTCAATATCGATATTGGATACTTCAACACTGTGATTCGTAAGTCAGCACAAGGAGCGAAACAAATCTCACAGCCTTCTACATTCTAGCCCAAAGTTGCTATTCGTACGGAAAAAGTGATCCAAAACTCTCCCTACCTATCTATTCCCATACTGCTGCTAAACAGCAACTGAAAACCACCCCTACCAATTTAACCTGAATAAATTTCATATTTCTCCTCATAAAACAGTGGAAAAAATTGAAAATTTCAAATAATTAAACAAGTCAACTTCGGAAGGCTCCGTGCTATATTTTTATCAACTCCGTAGTGATATTAAAAAGCTACTGAAAACCAGCCTTTATAGTTTTATGAGAACAAATTCTAACTACCTGCACGTAAAACAGCCCAAAAAAATTACAATTTAAAATAATTACACAACTCCCGTCGGAAAACCCCGAGCTATAATCTCAAACCCATAGCAATACTCAGTCACACCCGAAAACCATCGTTACAATTTCAAGCTGAACCAATCCCAAGTTCCCTCAGGTAAAACAGTCAGAAACTTTTAAAATTTCAAAGAGTCGCAGTAGTCACATTCTGAAAACTTCAGTTCATATACCTAACTCCATAATGATATTAAACAGCCCCTGAAAACCACCCCTACCACTTTAACCTAAATAAATTTCAACTTTCTCCTCATAAAACAGTGAAAAAAATTAAAAATTCTAAATAATCATACAAGTCACTTTCGGAAAACTTCATGCTATATCATTAACCCCATGGTGATAATCGGCAGCCCCTGAAAATCTCTACTACCACTTTCATGTGAACCAATCGCAACTTCCTATCACTGAAATTAATTCCTGGTTTTTTCTTGGTGCACGAAATTCCCGGTTATTTCCTGGTTTTCCAGTCAGCTAGATACCTTGTAAATATTCATAAACATTTACTTTTATTTATCAAACAATATAAATTCTAAGAACTCACCTACAATTCTCAAAGAAGCTGTGATTTACCGAGTAGGGCACTATTACTATATTGTTACATTCAGCTTTTATCAATTCTACGTTCCATTTTAAAAAGTTGTTACTACTTATTCATGATATTTATTGAACAATATAAATTCTACAAGCTCACCTTCAATTCTCAAAGATGCTCTGATTTACCCATTGGGATACAAAAAATACTATCATTACATTTTACGTGTTATGTTTATGACATGTTATGAATATAAATATGAAATTCTAAATAAATTAATTACTTAAACAACAACAAAATAGTGATTGTAGTGATAACCGTTTGCTTAAAAATTCTCTGCAGGTTTCTTTGAGACAAGCTAAGAAGCGGTTCGTTAAATGCACTATGGAGACTAGTTCAATTGTAACGATTGCCGGGAACATAGAAGCATAGGCGACAATTGCAGTCTTATATTTAATATATTTAGTCGTTGAATAATTTTCAATATATATAAGGGATATTCTCAAAAAGTTGAACACTTTAAATCTAACTCATTTTCGTCTTTTCCTTTGAATAATAAATTTGTTCTAAAATTATCTTAGTAATGTACTTACACCAAAGTACAATTTAGTAAAGTTTTAAAACGATTTCTCAACCAAAAAGTGAATTTTTAAGATAGTAGTTGAACTTTCAACCAACGAGTTGAATTCTCAACCTAAAAAGATATAATAGTTGATATTTTAACAAAAAAAAATTTCATTATAAATGAAAACAATTAAATTTAACCAAAAAAATACAAATTTTAAACAAAATAAATGAATCATCAACCGAAACAGATTAATTTTTAAAGAAACAATTGAACTTTTGTACAGAAAAAATTATTTTATTGCGAAAAATAAGAATTTTCAACAAAATGCATACATTTTTACCCAAATCGTTGAATTTTCAACCCAGCAGATTAATTCTCTACCATAAAAAGGTGAATTTTTAAGCAACTTTCATAGGGTTACGCTCATAGGGTACTTTCTTACTCAAAGTGCAAAAAATTCAGGATGTATTCATAAGACTTCAAACAATTCAAGTTAATTCAAAAGAATTCAAATAATTTGGAAATAATTTTGAAAATCGAAAAAATTCCATTGATTTCAGTAAAAAAAAAAGTAAAAATCTCTTGAAATTGTTTAAGTCTCTTAAAAATGTCTTGGAATCTTTCAAAATATCCTAAAAGATTTCAAAGTATTTGGAATCAATTATTATAATCAAATTATTGAAATCAATCAAAACTTTCTCTGTAATCTTTAAATAACCTGAAATATTTCAAATCCTTTGAAATATTTTAAAATCCCTTGAAATTTCTTGAAGCTCTTGAAAATGCCAAGGATTTTGAAAAAATAGCTTAAAATATTTCAAATCCTTTGATCAGTTTATCAACTGATTCTCAGGTTAAATTAAATAAAAACATTTGAAAAGTCAAAATAATACATAACATTAAGTAAATTTAAAAGAATTTAAGTGAATTAAAAAAATTGAAAATCATCCCAAAGAATTGAAAAAATTTAGGATAAATTAATATTGAATCAATTCTTTGAAATCCACTAAAATGTAATGAGATCCCGTGAAATTCTATGAAATCTGATGATATTTCTTGAAATCCTAGAAAATTCAAGACAATTCAGAAACATGTATAGACCTGAATTGAATAGTGATTAACTTTTCGTTTAAAAAAGTGATTAAAAAGTGATTTGAGAAAAAATTTACTAATAGTAACTGCGTAGCACCCCTGCTTATTTTTCACAGTTACATCTTACTTGGAAGCTTCGATCAAATTGTATCTTTTTTAAAGTTTCATAATGGGCTGCAAATAAGGTACCGTAGGGTACCAACCAAATAATTTAATTTCCCAATAAAATTCTGAATGGTCAACAAAAAAATGAATTTTTATTAAAGTAGTTCAACTTTTAACTAAGGAATTGAATTTTTAACCTAAGAAGATGAATTTTCAGCAAAAGTTTTACCCCATGGAAAACAGCATATAAAAATTGTTGCCTTAGACCCCTCCCCCCCCCCCCCCCCATACAAGACATCACGTAATTTATGCACGGCCCCAAATATGCACCCTCCGACAAATTTTCTGGATCCGCTCTTGGTTGAAAGCTATGAGAATTCTCTATAAAAAGAAATATTTTTTGCAATTTGTTCAGAAGATATTGCAAAAGTAGTGCTCATTTTAATGACTAAATAGAATTCCCAGATTTATCCCGATTTCCTGGTCCGCTAGACATCCTGCTCGAGCATTGTGGGTACTATTGACACTCACTTTTTCCCGAATGATTCTAAAAAAAATGACATCGTATTGACGAAGCAAATTCCAACTAGCAGAATCTTATAACAACAAAAATAAACTTATCTAGCAATTTCAAGTTGATTTCTTCAAGGCGAAGATTTGAAACGTCGAAAAGCACGATTGTGGGGTTCACATTTTCATTCATAATAATAATATAAATAAACTTCCAGCTATAACGTCCAAGCTTTCGATTTTTTTAAAATTTTTGACTTCATCGAGAATATGCAGTACACCTTTCATTGTCGACGGTACCAGAACCTTTTCTAGCTCGAATTATGCAATTTTTAGTATATTTCTCGCATTAAATAAGAGCTCGAGACTATGAAAACGAGCACACGAAAGTTTACAGTCAGTGAATCTGTGAAAACTGTCATCGACCATAACCTCGCAAAAAAAAAAACAAGATACTTTTCATCGCAAAAATATACGAGATCGACTCTAAATGAGTTAATTAAATTCTTATTTCATACCTCTGCAGCATTTAAGAAATTTAATTATCCTATGTTTCTCTTATTGATTTTTCAAATTTGTTTAACAATAAATAACATCAAATATGGGAATTCAAATTTCGTTTACAGCTTGGTCCACCCTATCACTGCATCTATGTTTATTCATCATGGCGGCGGACCAATGAAATACCAGAATTCAAAAATGGGTCTTACGCAAATATCTTTTTCCAAACTCGGGTGCATTACGGGTTGCATTTGGGGCTATTTGTTATACGCGCAACAACCCTATGAGTACAATAATCTTGTCCTCACTGTATACATTTTCAGTAAAAAATTATACTTTGAAGCCAAAAGAAAAATGTTTTTCAACGTAATACTTGAATTTTCCAGAAAATATCATAGTAAAGTAGATAGGTAGGAGAATTTCTGGACCAGCCAGTAAGACAGAGTTTGGATACGAATTACAAAACCGATTCCGAATCGGGGGACTGAGCCACTTTTACAAGCCGGACTCTAGATCAGCATGTATTTTGTTCGTGCTAAAAGCTTCTAGAACATCCTTATAGGGTCCTGATGTCACAGAATAATATTGCGCAATTGTGAGAACCGTATCCATGTGAAAAACTTCAAGGTTCTTTATTATGAGAAAAACAAGGATTATCTATTGGTTCCTTATATGTAGATAATAAATTTAATTAAAAGTGCCGGTATTTATTTATTTAATGCGCAATTGTGAGGGCCGGAATTTCGTGGAAAGCTTCAAGGTTATTTATTATGGGAAAAACAAGGATGATTTATTGCTTTGTTATAGATAAACATTTAATTATAAACGCCTTCCTTTATTTATTTAATGCACAAAAGATGCAGGTATACAGGTAGGTGAAATTTGAGATTGAGGGCGATGTATGACATCCTGTTATCGTCTATAAATTTTATTCATTGCTTCCTTATAGATAATAGATTTAATGAAAAATTCCTGTTCTTGAAGCGCATGGCTCATAGCTACATATGCGGCCTCTCATGTCGATAAGGATACATAACTTTGTTTCTGAGTCTTCCATGCAATAATGTCACGGAATAGTCGGATAAAAACCACATGTAGAAATAGAGTTTTTACGGTCAGCAGAACCAGCGTCGTAATAAGCTAACAGGTCGCTTCGTCGGCCGTAGCAATTAAGTCCTACTGTCGTTGAACTCTTTAAATATCTAAATAATCGGCTGACCATTTTCCATTTGTATTCTGTCGGATGAATCTGATGCCTGCCGGAAACATTTCCTGCGTATGCAATATCTGGTCTTGTTGCATCTGCAAGATACAGCAGACGTCCTACTGCCTCCCGGTACGGAGCTTCTATTGTTGTTTTGTTTGCTGTCGTTTCGTTTTTTGCGTTTGCATGACTTTGCAGCTCATCGTTATTGTTTTGACCTGTTTTGTGATCATTGGCATGTATTGTGGATGCATGTTTTCAAAACCAAATTTAATTAATATGCGATTGAAATATTTCTCTTATTTAATGTCCATACTCCTTGATTTACGGCCACTTTCAATTTCTATTCCCAAAAAATTTTTGGGTTCACCCAAGTCTGAAATTTCGAACGCTTGCTTCAATTTGACTCATTTGATCTTTTTGGGCGAATTCTTTACCATTTTTTTTACCAATTTTTACCATTCGGCTCAGTTTTCCGTTTGAAGACCCATTTGGAATCGATGATGTTCGGTCATTTTCCAAGCTTGTCGTTCTGTGGACGATCTATTAATTCCCATACTTGGTTTTTGGTAATCGAATTGACTTCATCTTCGATACTTATGTTTCAGTCTTTGTTATCTTTAGATAACAATCTTCGTTTAATTTTACAAACGAAAAGTGCAAAAATTTGCCAACGGCTTTGTTTTCCGTTTCTTCAAATTATCCTTCAATTGATGGAAATTCAATTGAATCGTATACCGCCGTTGTTTATGCTGCGTAAGCAAAATTTGTGTCGCGCAATTTTCGGCTTCCCAGATTATATTAACTTTCGTGGGAGTCTATTTCCAATTTTCAATTCTTCGTTGTCTCATTTTATTTTTCTAGAGGTCGTTTGCTTGGTCTTCCTCTCCTTTTTTTCGTCTCTCCCTCTGGTCTTGACAGTTCACTCTCCGGTCTCGAAAAATCTCCCTCCGGTCTTAACAGTTCTTCACCGTGGATTTTAACTTTTCCTTCAAAAGTTAACTCTTCGTTCGTCAGGGTTGGATCTTCATTCGTGTTTTTCTGAAATTTATCTCTGTATGTCAATTTCTCGTTAAATTTTATGTCTCTTGATTTGTAAAATTTTTTTGCTTCAGGGCTCCAAAACTGATAATCCGTAGGCATGTAACCTACAAGAACGATTCGTATCGCATGCCCTAAGAATTTTGAATCTGGTTTCCGCGTTATTCTCCAGTATGCTAGACATTCAAATCGTTTTATTTGGTTCAAATCGACTTTGTATGCTGACGTGAATTTAGTGATAGGTGTTACTTAATTAATAGATTTACTGGGAGTTCTGTTATAAACATAGATTGCTGCACCAACTGCGAGATCTCACATATTCTATGGCAACCTCAAGTCCAGCATAAGAGCTCGGATTCCTTTCTGTATGGTTTGATTGAACTGTTCCGCGATGCCATTGTGCTGTGGTGTATCTGGACAGATAGATTGCCGCTCAATGCATTGTCGTTCTAACACTTCGTCCGTGTACACACCCGTACATTCTGTGCCCTTATCCGATCGCAAGTAACACACCTTTTCATTTCTTTCTAAAAGATTTATGGAACTTACTAAGAATTGCTCAAGGCAATGACGTCTCATATCTTTATTTCTTATCGGATAGGTCATCGTCTTTCGTGAATTATCATTTATGTGAACTACAATGTACTTATAGCCCAAATGGTATGTTATTGGGGAAATATTTCCCATAAAAACAGACTGAATGATCTGTAACGGTCATTTTGGGCGTTCTCGTTTATTTTTGAAAGGTAATCTTTGTATTTTAGACATAGCAAAAATTTCGCAATCTAAGATCGATTTATCAAATTTTGAATTTTTTAATTCTTCATTTACAGTCCAAATGTTTTGAAGCTTTTTGGGATAGTTAAAAGATGCGTGACTCGTTCGTACATGCCACATTTCTTTATTTTATTTGATAAAATTATTATAAGAGTTCGTAAACGGTGAATCACAGTCTGACAAATCAACCGTGCGCTAATCGTCAATATAAACTATTTTCCTGTAAAAAATCGTTGGAACAACATCTTTTTCTTGAGTTCCTTGATTATTAGTCACCCCTAATTCTACTATTAGCACAGATTCGGATGGTTCTTTCGTTTGTTCCTCACTTTTACTCTTAGCTTCCGCCTCCGGCATGCTAGTCTTACCGATTTCAAGTAATTTCTCCTGCTCTGACCTTTCCTCAATGGTGTCAGCTGGATTTACTATTGGCGAAAGATAGTAATATTCTCAACCTTCGTCCGAGTCCTGTCTTCTATCGATTTCAAATTCAATCAACCAATAAGAATAAGTACAAAGGTTTTCTTAATTTTTGAATTAGTAAGTGTAAGTTCCCTTGACATTCTGTCAATGAGTTTACGCTTTCCTCTCTATTCACATATTTTATTATATGAACTTCCACATCGCTAAAATTCTCGAGAACATTTTTCGAAAAAGACAAATGTTCAGTTGCCCCCGAGTCCGCCAAAAACGTGGCAGACATATCGCTTTTTGTATCGTTATTATAATTTTTAAATATTATCTTGTTCCCCGTCGCGTCGTAAGTGATAACAAAGCATTTTTCTTACCTTCGTTCATGTTTTGCTGATCCTGAGTTGCCAGATTCGCCGCTGGATAAGAGGTCCTGCCAGTTCGAGGTTGATTGCGTTGATGGCTGACGTTTTGTTGTGGTTGACTCTAATTGTAGATATTTTTGTTCCCATTGGTTCGTCTCCTGTTATTTTTATTAAATGACTCTCGCCCTCTGTATCTATTCCTTTAGTTTTGAATTTTGAAAGGTTGTTTATTGTAAGCATGCAGTCTTTAATCGCTGCTTCCACTGTTACCCCATCGTTTTACCCCGCGTCCTCGACCTGCCTTGTTCAATCCTTGCCAGCAGTCAGCAGCTTTATGAGTGCCAAACTTGTAACACTCGTGACATTTTTTCAGTTTGAAGGTGAGCGTAGTCGTCATATTCGTAACACCGTTCGTATACGAGTACCCATCGTTTTGAGCGTGCTGCTGAGAAAGCAGATACTGTCTTTTTTCACGTTAGTTACGTTCACCTGATTTGCTTCAGCTTCGACTATAAATAGTCCATCCAGTCCATTAATAGTCCAATTTGTCTATTATAGTCTAGTCCTCTGCCGGTTTGATTTTTTAACATGAAGTCTAGAGCTTGGACTCCCGGAAAAACTGGCACTATAGAGTTAAAAAAGCCGTCCCGTTTTTTCTCGTCAGAAAGTAGAGTTAAATCTCGGATATTTTCGTAACTTCTGATGAGTTTTTCGAAACGATTCTAGAATTTCATCACGGGTTCATTTTCCTTGTATTATAAAATTCGAGTTTGTTCAATTCTTCGCGGATTATATTTCGGATTATGTCTACCAGATCTACTATATTTTGGCTCGCAAGTATTGAAGAGTTCTCCCGCAGGGATGCTAGCAAAATTTGGAGCTGCAAGTATTGACGGGTTTCCCGCAGGGAAGTTAGCAAAATTTTGGCCTGCGAGTATTGAAGGGTTTTCCGCAGAGATGTTAATAAACGACCTTATTTTCGGCTTCGTTTTGTCGAAATTTTTACCTGCTTTCTCACTAGAAATCGTTTCCGCCTGTCTTTATTTGAACAATTTCCCGTTTTCAGCTTGGTTCTCAAGCTGCATTTGATTAGCTTTATTAAGCATTTGTCATAATGCCGCGTATTTTGCAGTTCCTTTAGATGGTGAATCGGAGATTTCAAGTAGATGTAAATATGTTCAAATATTAGTCCATTTGAATGTATCAGTAGTGCCATCAAAGCATTTATCTTTCCACAGTTGGAAGGTCCACAAATTATTGCTCGTACACTGTTTGGTAGCAAATGTCCATGTCGTTTTTCCCTATTTTCGTTTGGAACAAGCAAATTAAAATTCTGGATAGGTAGTCTCACAGGTTGTGCTTTAAACTGCATTTCGACAAAGACTGACTGGAAAATCTATAAATATCCTTGTTATATAGGTTGACCCTTCATTCTGAAAGTATCCCTTGCATAAATATGATCGTTCACAGAGGCAAAAGTGTCAGTCGTAAACGAACTGTGAAACATGCAAGACGTGGGAGAAGTTTGGTCAACAGAAGCATCAACAATTGGCCGTTGTAGTTACACTTGCCCGGTTAACAGTACTGTGGACCAAGTACTAAACTAGCAAAATGATTAGTACGAAGTGATCCAGAAATCAATCCACGAGTCGCAGGTTGCAAAGAACACGATATAGCTTACTCGTAAAAAGAGAAAAAATAGAGGCTACAAACTCAGCTGACAGTGTACTAGCTAAAAAAGCTTGGAAATAGTGTTGCCGTCCGAGACGAGAAATACCGAGCCTGGCTCGCTTTCGTCTCGTTCATTACTCGGTTCCGTCTCGTTTTCCCGGGAGCGTTACTCGGTTTGTCTCGTCAAATTCTTACTCGTCCCGTCTCGTCCTTACTCGTTCTCGCCTCGGTTTTTCCGAGAAATGCGACAGATGTGCGCTAGCAGAGCGGACAGCTCGCGGGAGCGTTCTTTTGCCACTCTGACGCGCTAATGCTAATTAGCGTTCTTTAATAAATAGGTAAAGTAGAAATATGATCACATATTATACTTTTTTGTTCATTACTGATTAATTTGATATCAAACACGACTATGTTTCGATTGTTTCAAAGATTTAACTTCACTCTATTAGTATGTCATCATGTTCTTATTAAACATTTATTTTCCCAATTATAAGAATAGAATATATGAAACAGAAACGTAAAAAGATAGGTATATTTTCAAGTCATTCGCAGTTTGAAGAATTTAACACTAAGTTAATTTTTTATAATTCAAAGTAGAATTTTAAAATTTTGTGGCACCTAATTTCAATACAAATATTTTCATTTTTTCAAATCGATAGAACAGGTTTTAGAATGATTTCACAAATATTGGAAAAAAATCATAAAGTTTTCAACATATTTCTTAACGTTTCACAAACATTTCGAATATTTTGCTAAAATTTTAAAAGATTTCACAGACATTTCAAGATCTCACATAGATTTTTACATACTTTAAAAGATTTCAAGGCATTCACAAAGATTTCAAATCATTTAAAAGATTGCACAAACATTTCAGATATTTTCATTTTTTCAAATCGATAGAACAGGTTTTAGAAAGATTTTACAAATATTGGAAAAAATTCATAGAGTTTTCAAAATATTTCTTAACATTTCGGATATTTTGCTAAAATTTTAAAAGATTCCAAAAGATTTCGCAGAAATTTCAAGATCTCACATAGATTTTTACATACAAAGATTTCAAATCATTTAAAAGATTGCACAAACATTTAAGATAT
>CAKNYM010045699.1:0-18264 GCA_932195095.1 Andricus curvator | reverse complement strand
CTGATGATTTGAGGAAAGCAAAAGTTTACTCCTTCGACAAGGACTGTTTTTCTACATTTCTGTGAAAGTTTCCGTGCATTTTCTTGTCGAGTAGCTGTTGGTGAAATTTTCTAACCTCTGATTTCTGTTCTTCGGCTTTTACAAGTGAAGCATCTAGATGGAGTAATTCACTTTCCTCACTTCTGATGTTGAAATTCAGGCCAAGGGTTTCGGCCGCTTGCTCCGCGGCTTTGTGAAGGAACGCTCCTTCGCCAATCATCTCGTGGTTCCTGACCATCTTTAGGAGAGGATCTCTGCCATTCGAAACGATGTAAGCTGTACTTAGAACAATCCGGTTATGAAGACAGTGGAGATTCAGAAGTCCGCGTCCGCCTTGACGGCGTGAAATATATAATCGCGGAACTGACGAATTGATATGCAAGCTTTTATGCATATGCATGATCTTACGTGTAATGACATCAAGGGTCTTAAGCTCGTTCTTCGTCCATTGAACTACCCCAAACGAGTAGAGTAGAACCGGGACGGCAAGCATGTTAGTTGCATATACCTTGTTCAACGCCGACAGATTGGAAGACCAAATCTCTCGAAGAAGATGCTTGTATCTGCTTCGAAGAGATTCCTTCACTGATGTTACGTCCTGAATGCGGTTTTGAGGCACGCCCAGATATGTATAGGTCTCTCCAGTATTAAGATGTCTGATAACACTTATATCCACAAGCTCAGGGTGAAGCATTCAGGTGGGGCTTCAAAGTCCCACATGGAGCGAACGTCCGCGTTCGAACGTATGGTAGAAGGGTCGTCATAAATACTAGATTAAAGAAATAGACACAATTATTTCTTATATATCACTTTATATTCGTGAAAAAAATATATGAACGTATACAAAAAAAAAATATATATATAATATCAAATATGTTTTGAGATCAGGGATTACATATTGTACTTATAGTTTCTACGTGGACGAAAACAATGTGGAGCTACATGTCCTCTCTCATAGCATCTTTCGCATGCGTTTAACCATTTATAAAGTTTTATTTTATTTATACTAACTTCTGCATCTGAAATTATGTGCACATTCACATTCTCGTGAACATTGATTCTTAAATTAGTATAATTTTCTTCGCAAAACATGAATTTCTCTGCTAACGCTTCTAACATATGGCGAGCAGCATTTTGTCTCGCAGCCTTTTTGTAGATGCAGGCTCACCATCATATAAATATTTTACATTATTTTTATGCATTATGCATTTAGCCTCAAATGGTGGTAATTCGGCGTTATGACCTAGTATCTTTACAATAAAAATAGGTTTCGAAAAATCATATTCGACACTTATTTCGTTAAAGGTTTGTACTGCTGAGGATTTCGAGAGGTTTCTTTCCATTGCCATATTATCTGTAAAAGAGAAACAGCAATATTTCGATTTGTAGATAACATGGCATTGGCAATTTAGTTAAACTATATGACATTATATAATATATGGTGTTTATTATACCAAAAAATTTATTATTTTTTTTTATATGACCTAGTAGATTTTAAAGTAAGATTTAATTACATATGCAGCGTTGTCACAATAAAATTGTGTTTGTATTCACAATTGTATTTAAGAAATTTTACTTTCGATGATAGTGTTACTTTGGGCCATAACTAACCAAATTTTGGCGCCAAATTCGAATTTTTGAATGTTTTGTTATTACTAATTGGCATCTTTTTACAAACATATTGGACATATTATGCTATTTTAAAATATCTAATTTATTACTGTTTATCATTTAAAAAATTAAAACGCGTACAAATATTTTCGCAAAAAAAGAGAGATAAAGAGATACATACCAACATAACCTGCAAATTTACAAAAATATGACAAATCGTGCAACTGTACTGAAATGTACTCGAAAAAAAAGAACAAGGTGAAAAGCTAATTTTTACTGTGATTATAATCATGGTACTTACGTACTGAAATTTCGCGAAGGGTACTTTTTTAATACAATTGCACTTTAATTGGTATATACATTACAATGGTATAATGGTAAGAAAAAAAAATGAGAACATCTAGGTATATTCAATCATTATTTTCAAGAATTTCAGTGTCAGCATCCGAATCCTCTTCCGGATCCGCATCGGACACAATGATAGCATTTCTTTGATTATAACGTCTAATTAACTTTCGAACACATGTTTCGCAGTCTTGTGCCCGATTGCGAACCACAAATAATTCCTTCAAGCAAACGCAACAGTATAGAAGGTGTGGGGATTCGGATGCTACGTGAGGGTCGACCGATTCTTGGCAATTAACACTTTCTGCATCTACAATTTGTGTTTCGTAACATGTTCGACAAATAAAGTTGCCACTTCTCCTATGTTGGTATGACAGTGGTATGCCTATCAACATAGAACAGCAAATGAAACGCATCAATTCCACGTGTTCGTTAAAATTGATATCGAGTGTTGGTGTAATATTTTCTGCGCTTTCTGCTTCAAGGAAAACCTGGTCTGCGATAGGAGGCGTCATTTTCCTGAAGGGAATTATAAAATTTATTTATAAGAATTTATTATATTTATATAGAGATGTAGAAAAAGAAGAAAGATAGGTCAAACGAGAAGGAGTCAAGAGAAATTTAAGAATGGTTAGTTACTATTATTTCTGCATTTTTCAAAATTGCAATTCGACTGCAAAGGAATTCTTCTATGCATAAATAGCATTCTCCTGATTTACACCGTGGTTTAATGACATCTACTGGCCAACGGCCATACCACGCTGAAAAAACCAGTTCTCGTCCGATCACTGAAGTTAAGCAGCGTTGGGCGCGGTTAGTGCTTGGATGGGTGACCATTCGAGAATACTGCGTGCTGTTGGCCCGTCGTGGGTGTGGTGAGCCCACACTTGTAGTTATTTACTGCAAGAAACTGTCCACCTAGAAACACTACCCGAATCGGGTAGTGTCACGCCTACCCTGAAAGGGAAATGGCTTAATGGTATACTTACTTACTTACTGTGCAATTGTGACATTTAGTGTATATATTAAATTTAGCAATAGAATGCCATTCTAAATAGCAATCGAATTCCCTTTCTTTGTCTTGTGATGATTTTTAAAAGCAAAAAGGGCAGAAACGTTTCTTTGTTTGATTATTATAATAAATAAATAACATGGATGATTCCATTTCAAAACAAAAACTATGCATTAAATGACCGTAAAAAATAGGTTGATTTCTCGGAAGTACGCCGTCTATAATCTTAAATGTTATGTAAGAGGTATGTATCTATAAGATTATTATTAAACAGTAAAATTGGATTAACCTAGCATAGAATAAGTAACTTCTATAGTGATAGAAATTTGAATAAAAAGGTAGAAAGAAAAAGAAATGTATTGAGGACTATAAAAATCCGAATACGTGTTGTGGGTCTAGGATGGATTTTCTACACGGAGGGAAATAAAATCGTATCTAGGTGACTAAGATTATGAGGTAGGTTTGGAGGAAGGGCCTATGGATTTTTATGATGATGACGGGTAGGAATAGTTAATTTAAAGAAAACGCAGGTAAATGATTAGTTAAAAACCAGTCGGAAAAGTCGGAAAATGTTGTGTAGAGACTTTTACATTTTTCTGGGGTTCTCTATTCTCATGCAAGATTCAAAGTTTAGTATAGTTGAGAATTTTCGTGATCGTGGAAGAAAAAACGAACCATGAGTCATGATCAGGTGGATGTTTTGTTTATTGGGGGTTTTTAAGAGTTTGAGAAAATTCGAAAAGTTGGACAATTTCAAGAAAATTGGAAAGTTAGAAATACAGAAAGAGAATGTAATTCAAATAAAATTGTGGAAGATACTGCAAATGAAGAATTTGAGAATCTTTTAAATGAGTTATTTTCGGGGACAGATGATAATAATAATAGTGACAATATAGAGGTTATGCAAACAAGCGAAAATGGACAAGATGTACAAGATAGTGAGAGTGTAGAAACTGTACAGAATAGTTTAAATGAGCATATAGAATTTATAGACAATGATAGGTTAACAGCAGACGAAACAATTAATAGGGTAGTGTATCGTGAGTGTGTTGGAATCGTAGTTAGCGAGGAAGTAGTAGAAAGTGTACCTGTGTGTAATTTTATTATAACTAACATTCCAAATAATGAAAAGGACAGAATAAATAATTTGTTTCATGAGGTCGAGATAGAAAAAATTATAGTTTTTTTTCAAGGTGAAGAAATTGAATGTCCAGAAGAGTGGAAAGAATTGGACTCGAAGAAAAAAATAAAATTAATGGACAAAATTAGGAGTCAGTTTAAAAGACATGGGAAAGATGGTGTTTTACATCTTGATAAGAAATTTTATTACTTGAAGGAAGGAAAACTAGAGGAAGTAAGAAAATTTCCAATACTGTAATATTATTACTTAACAAATGGAGAATTTATTCTCAACCTTTATTAATTACAGCTTCAAGATACAAGATTAATTCGCTGGTTAAATAATGGGCAGAGAAAAGTTAAAAAGGATTTATCTATGCGCTTAGTAGAATCAATAGTTACAATTCCGTTTGAATGGAAAAGTGCTAGAAGAATGACAGTGAGTGACTATTCAGCGCCTCTTGTAAAGAAGATTGAAAAAAATAAGGAAAATGAAATAGCGTTTACGTCAGGTGGAATGCGATGGGAGTACAAAAATTCAGAGGTTACTAGGGTAAGTTTGGAATAAAAGTATTCATTAGTGTTCATTTACATAAGTCCATAGATGAGGGACGAAAATTTTGATTATATTTTGATTGCAATTTTAGATTGGTAATTCCCGAAAAATGGACTGGTGAAAGCGCAACGTGGAAACTATCTCGAGAAGATCAAAAAGTTTCCTTGAAGGGGGTGACAGTCTTAATGCCTTGGGAATGGCTGATGATAAATAGGCCAGGAATTGAGGAGAATAACAGAATTTTGCAGGCGAAATTTAAAAGTATGAATTTGGATAGTGCTTTCCTTTTCAAAGAGGAGAGACACAGGATAAGAAACAATGATATTGTGCAGGTGAGATAATATGATAATTAAGGATTAATTTTGTTTGTTTGCTTATTATTATATTCATCTAATATACGATTTGTCTTTTTATTTCAGTATCATGAATTGAGTGATTCCGAAGACTGATAGAATTTAAGTTATTGTAAATTTTAAGTTATTATTATCCATAGATGTGATTTAAATTATACTTAGTAGTAAATTTTGTTAATAGTGTAAATATAATGACTAAAAAGTGTTGAAAGTGTTAAAAGTGTGATATTATATATAGCTACGATTAAATTATATGCAATAGTAATTTTGTTAGTAATATAAATATAATTATTACAAAACAAAAAGACAAAACACTTACAATGGACTATTTTAATAAAAAAAAAATTATTTTCATGCATTTTTTTGTATTTTTCATTTATATATTTTTTTTAAAGTATTTTTATGGATTTTTCTAGTTTTTTGTTGTTGTTATATCTAATTTGTTTCAATATTAATTTCGTATATTATCATGCAATTGTGAATCAAAATTTTCTTTCAAAACTGAAATTTGATTTCGTCAAGCAAAGGCTTGTCCATTAAACTTAATGAAATTGTGTGTTTTATTTCAGTCATAATTGGTTTTTGACTTTTAAAGTTTTTATTAATTTTTCCCATTTTTAAAATCAGTAATCCAAGTAGAATTATTGTAAGTAACATTATCAGTGTTAAGATTAATAAAATTCCTTGATTTAGAACATTTAACGTTTCATCATTTTGGAAAAATTTTGGAGTTTCAGAAAGTTTTTCTAGGATAAATATTTCGTCTTCAAGGAGGGATAGTGGCATGTCTTCCTTATTTTCAAAATGAGAAAGTATTCTTTGCTGATGGAAGAAAGTGAAAGGGTTGATTTTTGTATTGGAATTGAAGAATCCAATATTTTTAAATTTTTATTAGGATGGTAAGATGTTATTACAGGGTTTCGTTTACAGTCTGGATTTATTTGTATTATTCCAGTGTTTTTAATATCAATAAAAACATTTGGTTCTTCAGGACAGTATAATTTAAATCGCTTGGGGAAAAAGATTGCATAGATTCAGTCATAATGAGCTTGTAATGGACTCCAGAAATAGTATTTGTTGATATTTACAACGAATTGACATTTATAAGGTTTGGCCTGACTGATAATGGTTGTTTCACAGATAGGATTTTCTTTAGTGTTGAATATTGGATAATTGACATAGCAAAGGTTTCCAATATCAGTTTGATAACATGATTTGACAAAAACTGGTGGTCTGCTAAGAAATAGTTTTTATTATCTGATGAAAGGGCAAGATAAGAAATTTGAGGTTTATGATAAATTGACAGAGTGTGTTTGTCATTAGCGTCAAAGAATATAGGAAATGCATGCGGCTTGAATAGATGGAATTTATCTGAAGAAGTATAGGAATAGTTAACATAAAAATTAAATAGATTTAACTGTGAAATGTTTAATTTTTGAAAATGGAAGAATTTTAAAGAAAAAGGAAGTAGAGAGGTTCAGTTTAAAATTAAGGAAAGAGTAGAGGGTGCCATGAATTTGTAACTGTATGCGTGAGGGCTTCTAAAAGGTGTTGTAAAAGAGAGGTATAGGAGTTGATAGTCTCTTCTAGATCTTTTGTTACATTTTCGAAAGCAGGGCTATTGAACTTGGCGTTAAAACCGACCTGTTCGTTAAAGTCTTTGACCCTTGAGATGATTTTCGAAAATTTTTTTATTTTCGAAGAGATCAAATTAGGGATTAGAAATAAATTATCTTCGGGTGAATAAAGAGAAATTTCTTGATTGTCTTCTAATTTTTTAAATGAGTTCTGAACTTTTTCTAAAAATGGATCTTTTTCGACGATGAACTATTAATATTATACGTTTGATTATAAATTGTCGAAATTTCCTGAAGAAAATAAGTTATTGATTTGATATCAATTTTATGACTACTCGCATTGCAAACGTCAGATTTTTGCGTACATCCTATAATGAGTTTGATGTAGTTCTCAATTATCTGGTGTTTGAAATTACAGAATTCGAATATGTCTAAATAAGACAAAAAATGATATTCTTCGTAAAGGATTTTGATATCAATAATAGGCTCGAGATAAACGCCTAATGAGTGCGATAATAGAGAATCGATGTATGAGGTCGCATCAGATGGGGTTACTAGGAATAATATCAAGAAGATACCAGGTGAAAGTTGGAGTTTTGAATTCATTTTTCTTCTCGGAAGCCTGTAAAAAGAAAACAAAAGTTAGTGTAAAAGAAGGTTTTTATAATTGAGTGCTTTTAGTTCTAGGTGTTCGTTTAGAGAAAGGGCGAAGAAGTCGATTAAGAATTTGAGGATTTCTTAACGGAGTAAGGGGCGCGATTTGCGTTGTCTTATCAATTTTTCTGGTGATATTTCCAAGACATTCTTTTGTAGAATGTACTTGTGTATTGCAGTATTTACAAGAATTTTCCCATGGAACCAATTTGGGTCTGGGATAATTTTGAACTTCTTGATCTTTTGTCTTAATTTTTTCTGATATGTTTCTGTGTCATCTTCATCGCAAAGATCGTAATATTGTATCAAAAATTTAGGAAGCCCTAATGCTGCTTTATTTTCGGCTAATTCCTTCGTTTTTCCGCTTTGAATTACAAGGTGTTCTAAAGTAGAGGCTTGCACGAGAAAGAACGAATGCGATCGCGAATGTTGATCTGGGTAGGTTATTATTTGTGGCAATGGTAATCCATATTTGATAGTGAAATTCTTGAGAATTTTTACGTGATTCAGAATGTCCATGGAGTTACATCTGGTTAATTTCCAGATTCCTGGTTTATCGTGTGATACATATAAATGTTTAGTTTGAGAACAGGATTTTGGAATTCTGCCTAGTTTTCTTCTTTTTGTGCAATTAGTATCTGTAGAACGGTCTACAGTGTCTATAGAAGTATATGTAGTAGGTGTTTCAGGAGTAAAAGTAGGGTTGTTTTGTAGAGAATTCATAGAGTTGTTTGCAGGAATATTTGAAAGATTCATGGAAGAGTCATGCACAGAAATATGAAAGTTTTGAAGTGAGTTTGCTAGAATTTCTTCGTAAGTTAAATTAAGGAGACCTCTATTTGATATTAAATGAATTACTCATTAATTATGGCCAACGGCCATATCACGCTGAAAAAACCAGTTCTCGTCCGATCACTGAAGTTAAGCAGCGTTGGGCGCGGTTAGCACTTGGATGGGTGACCATGCGAGAATACTGCGTGCTGTTGGCCCGTCGTGGGTGTGGTGAGCCCACACTTGTAGTTATTTACTACAAGAAACTATCCACCTAGAAACACTACCCGAATCGAGTAGTGTCACGCCTACCCTGAAAGCGAAATGGCTTAATGGTATACTTACTTACTTACTCTTATAGCAGAAAGTTTTTCGCTTCTTTAAGTGTGTCAGCCATTTCTGCTTGTTTAATATCCTGGACAGTAAAAATTGCTATCCAAGTAGAGTTTTCAGTTGATGTTCTGATATGTAATGTAGTAAATTGAGGTTGTGGAAGATTGCGTCGTGCACATAGTCTTTGTAATTTTTCACATATTTCGCTACTGAAAGATGGTTGAAATTGTTCCAATTTATATTCTGTTCCATCTGTCACCGCCATTAATAGATTTCGTGCTGCATTTTGTTTGACTAAATCTTCATCTTTCCCAGTACTAATAATTACATACATTTGATACTGTAATTGGACTCGAATATGGTAATAATTTTTGGAATCTAAAGCCATTCATAATTTGTAGTCTAGAGGAGGTTCTCCTTTTTGTTGAAGAAATTTATTTAAAAGAGTTATGTAAGATTCATGCGACATGATGAAGAAGGTTTAAAGTTGGATAGAGTAGTTAATTGTACTACGAGCTTCCTTAAGTTTGAGAATGAGGATATATAGAGTAGCGTCTGTAGTGAGTGGGATGGCTTCTTCTTTACCCGTATTTGAGTCAAGATATCGAGTGGTGTTCGATGTAGTGTTCTGCGCTTCTATGTGTGCGTGAGGTGCCGATGCTATAGGCGCCTGTAAGTCTACGTTATTGTGTCCGTCGGCAGGTGGTCGCTTTCCTCGATGTAATAATAAATTAGTAACGGAGTCCCAAAAGGCTCCTAAGAGATATAGTCACTATTTATTTAAGACCATAGGTTTCTCTGCATGAAACATAATATGATCTCTTAATTTGTCTAGATCGGCTTGTGAATATATGCCACTTGTGGCCAAAAATGAGGGGTTTTTGTATTCCCATGTGGGTTGTGTTTTAAGCATCATGACATTAGGTGTTGGCCCTTCAATAGGATTGGGTAACATTTTAAACCATTTATCACCAAAGAAATACATTGATGGAACAAATGTGTTACAACTTATTTGAGTACCTGTATTTGAAATAATATGGGTCCGTGGAGTTAGAAAAAATGTTCGATTTCCTTTGAATACTGGAAGTTGCATATAGCATTCCTTGGTTTCACGAAAAATGACTTCGGCTTCAACACATTGAACTATATGGACTACTTCTCTGGCTGCTACTGCCATATAACCTGGGCCTTTCATTAAATGATAAGCGAATTCGTCAGGTGCCTGGGTGGCTAAAATTAATGAATTCCTAAATACTTGTTGTTCGAGTTTGCATTTTTCAGTTAAAACATCCCGATAAAGTTGTTTTACCTCGGTACGATCGTGTCTTTCAACGTAAACAAGTTTGGAATTGACGTATGTAAAAATATCAATGTTTTTTAATGTGATTTTTTGATTTTCAAAAACAGATAGGCCTTGATTATTTTCATAGATTAATAGTTTTAGCTGCTCAGTTCTCATTAGCAAGATATTGCATACAGGTATCAATGACTTGTATGCCAATACAAATGTTATATCATCTGTTACTAGGGAATATAATATTTCGTTTCTTGTAGTGTTGTGGTAAGTTTTGTTTGCTAAACCAGAGTATAATAATTCGAATTTTTTGAAATTCCATGTTTCAGTCGGTAATGGGTTCCAAAAGGTTTGGCCTCCTTCTACATCGATACAAGTGGTGTCTGAGACTGTGCATGCTACACCTGAACTTAAGTGAATCTTATCATCATTTAAATTAATAGTAGCGTAATAATCCCGTAATGAAATTTTATAAGTTGCTTCGACAACAACGTAATCCCAAGTGCCGAAAGGGTCTGAGAATGTAGTACCCGAACATTTTACCCAATTAGTAGTGGTACCTGCTATCATTAGGGTATGCGAAAAAGAGTTGTTAGAACTTAACCCGAAAATTTCCTTTTTGTCCCCTACTGTTAATACTCCCATTTTATGCATCAAGTCACATTGTTCATATGATACTTCGTGTATATATTCTTTGTACCCATTAGCTACTGACGCTATGTGAGAATGCATTCCACAATATTTTACTTCCCGTTTTACTTCTACTTTACATTGTATGACTTTTGTATTGCTATAATCGGTTATTTGCAGTAATTGTATATTTACCGACTCGATGTTTAATTTGGGTGCGGGTATATCATATCCTCCTACCTCTAATAAAGACACGGTTGTTATATTCAGTTGGTTCGGGCCACAATCGTATCCCACGATGGCATGGATTGTTGTTGTATAATGTAAGTATGCAGTGAACAGAGCCAAAAGAAAGCCTCGTAAATCCATTTCTGGAAAAAGGAGGTTCCAAATTAGCGACTTGTTCTATTCATGGATACTTTTAATTACGTCATTATTGGTTTATTATGAACGTGATTTATATATATATATTTTTATTTATTGTCATGCATAATATATTGTAGAGTGATTATTTTTTTTATACGGAACGAGATACCTATTTTATCAGAGCTAGAACGTCAGCCAGTAAAACATGACCTAATAGGCGCAAGGCGAGGATGAGATTTTTGTATGCGTGTGTTCCTTTTGTTTTAATTGTTAACATAATATCTCTAATTGTGAATGAGTTAGCAAGATCTTTACTCCATTCAGGAATGTTGCAATCATCGTGATTAAAAATTCCAGTTTGAATTAAAAATGACCAGAGAATAATCATGTCGACTGAATAAGCGAATACGTCAAGAAGAGCCATTGTCCATTAGCCAATCCATTGTCTAAAATAAATATTTTATTGCATATATTTCAATACGTCAGCCAAAACTCCGTGATGCGAAAGTTGAAGACTTAAAATCATCTTTTCATAGGCTTTTGATCCTCTGGTTTTAATTTTGAGGATTATATCCCTAGTTGTTTCTATGCTTCTGAGGTTTTGTGTCCATTTAGGAATATCACTGTCATTTCTTTCGAAAATTTCCGTATGAAATAAATATGGCCATAACATGAGCAGATCAATTTGATGCATGAAAACGACGATAAGAGAGTCTATACGCTGACAGTGGATGGGATCCATCTGAAATTAAAATGATAAGGGCTTATCGTTTAATTATTAACGGTTTGACATTTTATGTATGAACATTTAAGTCTATTGACGTGTACTACTGCAGGTTTGCCTTTTATGTCAATTTTCACGTTTCCTTTTCCTAATATTTCTAGGACTTTATAAGACCCTTTATATTGATCATCAAATTTTTTCTTAGGTTCTTTTCCAATTAATAAAAAGACGTTGTCTTCAGTTTTCATTTCTAATGGATTACCTTTTCGATCATGATATATTTTTGACTTTTCTTTAGCCGCAATTAAATTTTGTCTCGCTTGAGTTCTCATTTCATATAATTTTGTTATAAAATTCGTTAGGTTATCGTCATAAGTTTGCAATTTTTCTTGCTTTGATAGTGGTTCATTTGATGGTTGAGGAGCTAATTTACCGAAAACTAATTCATAGGGCCTACACTTTGTATCTTCATGGACACTTGTATTGTAAGAAAACATGGCTAATTCAAGCCAATCGTCCCATTACGAATTTTTTGAAACAAATTGTTTGAGGTATTCAGCTAACACGTGATGTGATCTTTCAAGAGACCCATTTGATTGTGGATGGAATGCTGTTGTTTCAAATTGCTTAATTCTAAAACGTTTTGCGATTCTTCTAATTATCCGTGGGTGTGGTGAGCCCACACTTGTAGTTATTTATAACTACAAGAAAAACCTAGAAACACTACCCGAATCGGGTTATGTCACGCCTACCCTGAAAGGGAAATGGTTTAATGGTATATATATATATATATATTGCTTAAAAAATTTGAACCTTGATCAGTCAAAACTGCTTTTGGGGAACCGTGAATGCATATACATTTTTTAACAAAAGTATCGGCTACTGTTGAAGATTTCGCGTCTGGAATTGCTAGAGCTAAAGCATATTTTTTAAAATTATCTTGAATAGTTAAGATATTTACGTTGCCTAATGTTGTTTGTGGAAGTGGGCCAACTATGTCCATTGAAATTTTTTCAAATGCAGTTCCAGGCGTGTCCGTTATTATAATAGGATTTTTAGTTTTTACGGGAACTAATTTTTTAATTTGACATTGCACGCACTGCCGAATACATTTCTGTATATCAATTTTCATATTCTCCCAATAATAATTCTGACGAATTCGATGATAAGTTTTTGTAACACCTTTATGACCTCCTAAAGCTGAAAAATGTGCATCTTCAAGTAATTGAGTTCGCTGTTCTTTCGTTGGATATTGAACTATTCCGTACATATTATAATTTTTGTAGAAGAATCCGAAAAAGTTGAAATAAGAATTTCACGTATTTCTTTCCAACCTATGTGATTAACTTGTTAAGTTTTTGCGATACTAGTATATCGTAAATTTAGTCTCACTGATATTGAATGCAAAGCAAGTATTGAAAGATTAATACTGCTTAAAGTGTCTGACAAATTTTTTTAGAATCAGCTTCAATGGGAAGGGCTAAATGATACTGCTGTCCTTTCTTTATTTCTTTAGCAAGTCCTTTCTTAAGTTGGCTGAACTTAGGTAAAATACCACGTTTAGACAAAGCTCTTGATCCATTATCACGTGGGGAACCGTCAGTAGCAATAAAATAAGCGTAAATTATCTTTACGCATCGTTAATTGATCACGACACTCAACAACATTTTGTTGTGTATGTGCTTGGGTATTCAAAGAAGGGGTTTCTGGAGGGGGTTTAATTTTTGTAATTTATCTTCATTTACCTCTTAAAAAATTTCGGGATTTTTCACATTTCTTCCTTTTGGAATTTTTATCAAATCTTCTGGTTCCGGATGTTCTTGAATATTTTTTTCATCAACAAAGTTTTCTTCATCTGAACAATTTTGAAAATTTTCGTCATTTAGGACCTCATCTTCCGAAGTTGAGTGATTATCTTCGTCTTCATTTTCCTTCTCTTCTTGTTGTGCAGCAGGCTTTGCCTTGGATTTTTGGTAATTTTTCTTCTTCTTCTTAATTTTCTTCCTTGAATTATTAAAATATTCTGTATCTGATTCAGATTCATCTTCATGTTCAAAGTGCGTATGCGTTTACTGTTTTAAATTCATAGAATAACCAGTGTTTGTCTCTTTTCTCGATCTGCCTCACTTTTTCAAGGCTTGTAGGTTGCTTGGATTTGTGAGCACAGCTTTCTTGGGCCTACCTCGTGCTTTTTTAACAGCAGGCGAGGCACGTAAGTATTCTTCCTCACTATCTTTATGGGACTTACCTAGATTTTCAATTTGTTCATTAATTTGTGCTATCAAAAAGTTCATTTTGTATTTCATTCAGTGATTCTTCACGTATTAAATTATGAAAAATTTCAGGAATTTTTTCCTTCAAAGATTCGCTATTTATTTTGATATTTTCTTCGGAATCGGAATTTTTATGATTCTCAAAGTTCAAGAATTCCATAGAATTGATAGGATTTTCTTCCTCAAATGTTGAGTCATTCTCAGAAATTATATTAATTCCTACGGTTTCATCGTTTTCTAAAACGGGGTTCCTCGAAAGCGCATCCGCATTAACGTTTGATTTTCCTGCTTTATAGACGACGTCATAATCATATTCGGCGAGTTTTAATCGCCATCTTGAAACTCGAGAACACGGATCTTTAGAATTTTTCAACCAAACAAGGGGCTTATGGTCTGTAACGAGGGTGAATTTTCGTCCGTACAAATAAGGGCGAAAATATATTACAGAGTAGACTATCGCTAAAGCTTCTTTTTTATACGTATCGTATTTACGTTCAGTATCGGTTAATGATCTTGAAACATACGCAATTGGTTGGTCTTTACCTATTTTACCTTGCAAAAGTATTCCGCCTATGGCATAACCTGTTGCTTGTTGCTGCTTTTCCGTCCAATTAAATGATATATCTTTTTTAAGGAGCTGATTTATTGGGGCTGCTATCTTAGCAAAATTTTCTATCAATCGACGGTAATATCCTGCTAACCCTAAAAATTGTTTTATATGCTTTCATGTCGTGAAAATTCGCACTTGTCGGGTTGTAAATGAGGATTTGCATTTCCTAATCGGCTCATTAGTTTATTAAATTTTGATTCATGTGCTTCTAAAGTATTTGCATAAATCACAATGCCATCTAGATAAACAAAGAGTTCTGTTACCTGAAGTCCCGTTAGAACTAAATCCATTAGTCTTTGAAAGGTTGCTGGTGCGTTTTTTAAACCAATAGGCATTCTGTCAAACTCATAATGTCTATAAGGGGTTGAAAACGTAGTTTTATGTGCATCTTTGGGATCCATTTTTATATGATGGAAACCCGTTGCTAAATCGAAAACAGAGAAATAGCGAGCAGATCCTAACTGGTCTAAAATGTCGTGAATGTTTGGTAGAGGATATGAATCACCAATTGTCTTTTCATTCAATTTTCTAAAATCAAGTACCATTCGCCATTTCTTTTTTGCTTGTGAGTCTTGTTTTTTTGGAACAATCCAAACTGGTGTATTGTAAGGTGATTGGGAGGGTTTTATTACATTGTTTTCTAATAATTCATCCACTTGGCGGATGATTTCTTCCTTATGAACTGGAGGAAATCGATATTGTCGCAAAAAAATAGGACAATCATCTGTTGTCGGTATTGAGTGTCGAAGAATTTTTGTAGGTTCTAATTATTCTCCCGGAATGTAGAAGCAATCTGCATTTTTAGTAATTAATTTTTCAACGTGTTCATATTCTTCCACATTTAAATGATCTAACCGTAGTAGTTTTTTAATGATTTCTACTCTTTCTTCGCCTGTGATCTTGTAAAATTTGTAGAAATGGTTAGACTTTTCATCGGATTTCAAAAAACTATTTAATATTAAATTAGGCAAATTTTCATCATTTTTATTTTCTGAAAAATTAGATTGATTTGTTGAATTGTTGACTTCGCATTGTTCAAAATCTTGTAATTGGACACTAGGAATTGATATTTTTACAGATTGCTCATTTATGTTTGCATATTTGACGTAGGCTTTACCTCAACAATTTTTTACAATGGCTTGCCCCACAAAAATTCCTTCCCCAATTGATAATTGAGGTATATAACCTTCACTTTTTTCCGTATTTTCTATTTTTACATAATAATCAAGAATTGTTCGTGCCGGGATTGTGATAATGCCAGTTTGTTCAAAAGGATATGTGGCATTGTTAATTTCAATACATTTATATGTGTAATTTATATTTACTTTATTATTAAGAAAAAATTCAGAGCCCAAGACTCCATCTTCATCTACTGGTACATCGTCAGGAATTATATTTAGTGTGGTTAAAAATCCAAGTATTATAACCTTAATTTGACCTAGAGTATAGACAGGTAGATCATTAATGTCTGTTAATCTCAATACTTCATTTTTATTTATTTTTATTTCAGGGTCAATCGCACTTCTTTTAATTAGATTTCGACCAGCACCAGTGTCGATCATCATACGTGCCGGGCTTTTTAAACCCACGGCAGATACCATGATCGAAGGAATCCTACTGATATGGATTTTGATATCATTTTATTCACTTGTAATTTCTATAGGTGCTTTAGTTAATGGGTTTTCGCCGTCCTCCCAGCACCCAATGGGGGAATAGCGTTGGAGTTTTCCTGGTTCTGTGTATAATTTTGAGGGCCTTGTTGTCCGTTTCGATTTTGTAAATATCTACTCTTTTTGTAAAAATCCTTAGCGATGTTACCAGGGTAATTACAAAAATTGCAAATAATTTTGGATCCTTGGGTGGGATGCGGGCCTTTTTCTGCTGATTATTCGTATCTTCAGGATTGTTTCCCTTTTGGTTTTGTCCAGGCTCAAAATTTTGATTCTGCCTGGGTCTAAAATTTTGATTTTGTGCAAAATTCCATTTATTGCGATTATTAAAATTTCCTTGAGGGTTATTTGGTAAAAGTTGGTTTTGGATTGAATTTGAAACAACAGGATTTTCAGAAAAAATTTTTTGTCGAAAATTTTCGAGGTGGTAACACTTTTCGGTTGCATGTCCCGGTCTTCCGGAAATTAAACACGCTATTTTAGCGTCCCGAGCCACATTGAATTTATTATTTTTTGAAATAATTCGCGATTCTGATTCTTCTTCTGAAGATTTAATTGACTTATTTTTTCGCAGTTCTGAACAGGCATTCAATTTTCTTTCAATTTCTAGAGCCTCATTAATAAGAGTTTTAAAAGTTTCATCCGCGTTATCTTTTAATCTTATCTCTGATTCTGAACGTAATCCCCTTTTAAAACATTAATTCACATCATCTTTTAAATTTGCCTTAAATGTGTTATCTGTGGCACCATCATTGCTTAATTTATGTGCGTCTTCAATCCTATATGCTAATTCTTTTATTCGCGCAGCGTATGATATCATATTGTCTTTATCCCACATAAATATATTGCTCTAGTTCTCCTTGCAGCTGGTATATACTTTTCGCGGGGGCATGCACCTTTTCTAATTTTTCTACTAATTCATCTAGGGTTCGAAACGTGTTTCCGAATATGCATTTTCGCGCTACCCCGGTCAATTTACTTCTGACTAATCTAGCAAGATTCTTATGTGCCTGTGTGGGAATTATGGCTTTTGCTTCTGTACATCCCTCTATAAAATGGGCTAAAGGGATGTTACTCCCGTCAGAAATAGGGATTCATTCGAGCGCGTCGCGGAGGGAAACTTGTTGATTGGTTGGCAATGTCATTTTTTTCGGTTTTGTCGAGTCTTCGTCACTTGTTACGTCGTCACTATCGTGCTCACTTATTATTGATTCGCGATTCAAATTATGAAATGAGGTTTCTTTCGTTACTTAAATTTGTGTTGATTAAAGCAGTATTTTCGGGATCAATAAATGCAGAACAGTCAAAATTACTGTTTTCTGAAGTATCACTACCAAATTCCAAATCTAGTTTATCTAATTCCTTATCAATGTTAATATTATTTTTCCTATCACTCTCAAGCCCGTTGTTATTTAATTCTACTTGCTTAGCTAATTGAGGGTTTTCTTCAGCAAGATTTCTGGTAATTGTTTTTCGGATATTCCCTAAATCTTATTTTATAGACTTAAAAATGTCTATAAAATAAACGTATTTAAAACAAATTATATATTGGCTCTCTTTTGTTTGGTTTCCCGGCCGATGCACCAGAAAAAGGTTGTATGTTACGTCAAGGAAAACGCAAAATACTTTCCTTTTTAATTAGGTTCCTCGTTTCAGTTGAGATCGAAGATCTCGCACAGGGAAGAGGAAAGAGTAGCCAATAAATAAATTATAGATGAGCTTCAACAATTTATTATAAATAATTACAATTAAAATTCATTGATTAAAAGAGTTTAGCACAAGAAGCTGAAGGAAGACTTTTAGACTTGTCTCTAATCCTTGGCCAGGACCTTCAAAACAAAGGATACTCATATATTATGGCCCAAAGGAGTTAGATAAATGAAATTAGAATTATTGGTATGAGGACGTACCGGTTATTGATTCAATTGAAGAATCAAATGAAATCTAGATGGGCTTTGAGATCTCCGTGTAATGGTGTGGAAGAAGGGGTTGTGCACCTTATTATGAATTGGATATCAAAGATTTTGGTAGATCCTTAATTGGTATTCAAAGAATTCAAATGGTTGATATTATTGGTTCCAATTCAGGTTGGAATTGGTTCAAAGTATTCCAAAGATGGGAAATAACAGATTCGGGTTTCCCAGTGCACAACACTGTCACAAGGGCACACACACTAACACCCCAGAGATGCCGGTTTGACACACTAGACACTAGACACTGGACAGTCGAATCGGAGAAAATCGTAGAAAAATAGAGAAGAGGTGAACGAGGACATATCATTGTGACATCCTGTCACTCCACCTAAAAATCAATACTTTCTTTCCTAT